>VDFB02005962.1:0-22118 GCA_007258455.2 Sequoia sempervirens | reverse complement strand
GAAAGTATTCAAAGCTACATATGAAGAAGATAGGGCCATGTAGGGTGGTCCAAAAATTTGTAGCAAATGCCTATGAGGTAGGACTCCCTCTTGGAGTTGCTATCTCTCCAATTTTTAATGTTTCTGACCTATATCCTTCTAAAGGGGATGTGATTATAGGTACAGATGTAGGTACATCATAAGTTCTAGATGAAGATTGGATCAGAGACTTACCACCAAGTCAACCATTGAAGCTTGAATGCATCTTGGATACTAAAGAAGCCAAAAGAACAAGGCACAAGGTGTACAATGAGTACCTGGTGAAGTGGGAAGTCCTTCCAATGGAGGATGCCACCTGGATGATAGAGGAAGACATCAAGAAGCATGGAACCATAGTTCAAGACCTGATCTCAAGTGGAACTTGAGATTTTGTTCTCCTCGAGAGTATGGTGCATGGGCACCTAGTCTACATAATGTAAATAAGGGTCAAATATGAGTCTTTTATGATGTTGAGTCACTTTTTATGTAATAAGGTCTATTTAGACTATGTGTGATGCTTTAAGTCATGTGGGGTCAGTTTGGAGTCAAGTTGTCATTTGTTTCAAAATGTTGCAAAAGTTGCATAAGCAACTTTGCAATTTTGGTGTGCATGGAAGTTGAACAGTCAGATGTTTGAAAAATGGTTTGGAACCGTTGGTTTTGGCTTGGAAAAGTTTAAATATTCCTCAGGATGTTCGAGGAAAACTTTTGGAGATGATTTTGATGCTCAAACAATAAGAATAACTCTATTTTTTGTGTGTTTATATTGATTTCTTGCTACTACATAGGTGATTTCGTACGGCCTGAACATGTGCTAAGTTGTATTGGGATTCATGGTGGATTGAGTTAACTTCCTTTTTCAATTGATTTCAATTTTTTTCATAAAGTTTGAAGCGAGTTAGAGCCAAATTACTAAAAGCATCCATAAAACCCTAGTTTTGAGGGTTTGAAAGTAGAAATATGAATTAGGGGACCATTCCACCAGTGAAAAATTCTAAAAATCGATGGAATGGAAGTAGTTAGGGTACTTTTAATGTTTGTATGGCTTTTAGGAGTAGGGGATAGAGTTAGGGTCGAGTTTGATGCAGCCCTAGCCTAATATCTCTATGTATTAGGCTTAGGTGAGTAGGTAGATGCAGGGTTTGATAGAAAGGTGATTTGGAATTGGTTCTAGTTGATGGGAAGTGTATATTCAGACCCCATGTGATACGATAGAATCTATGGACTTGAAGAATTCAAGTTGGGAGATTGAATTTCATATTGTTGCTTTGTTGAACTAGCCTAATTAGGCCTAATTGCAACGTAGCAGTCAATAATTGAGGGTGTTGTTACAAAACAAACATATCCACAAATTTGATATTTTTCTAAGAGGCTTAAAGGGTATCAAGAATGATGTTCACAATTTGGGTATTGGGTCTGGTTTGAAAGTTTTGTGGGAAAAACCCTATTCCAAGCACTACAAGAAGAATTGAAGGTATTAGGAGAAAGGCACCAAGTTAGGGTTTCTGATTTGAGAAGTTTGTCTAATTGTGATTTTTTGAAAACCTCCACCCTACTCTACATCAATGATTCCCAAATGAAGATATCCACCTCCTTGATATACCTTTTCAAAGTGGGCCCTTGGGTCCTAGATTTCCCACCAAGTATTTAAAATCACTCTTTAATTTTATTTTAATTGTAATGATATTATTAATTTTCCCTTAAATTTGTAATTACCAAGCCCAAATTAAATAATATTATTAATTATTTTAATATAAAAATGGGATATAACATGTTGCTAAGAGAATGATGTGATTCCAAAGGTTTGATTTCAATTTAGGTTCAAAAACAAGAAGAAATTTAGCACAATTGTAAACAAATCAAACACGACAACAACCTAATTATTCAAGTGATAGGTGTGTATAGCAACAAGAGGAGAGCATATGAGACCCAAAAACCCATTTCTAGGGGCACAAAGTGAGTAACTTGCTAAGGCTACCAATGCCTACCATTGCATCACAACCACACACAATTGAAAGGTCCTATTTAGGTTATGAATGGTTTTTTGTGGGATGTCATCTATGTACCTAAACCTCTACATGAGACATAATTCTATGAACAATAGTTCATCTACAAGAATTTATTCATGGACAAGTCCAATTTCATATCACCTTGTCTCATTACAAAAAGGGGTGTCATGGTTGAGCCAAATATGATAGTTCTCCTTTGAGGTGTAACTTTTTCTCCCCACCCTTTGTATACCTCATTGAAACATGTGGTTTAGTTCATCTCCTAAGGTAATGAAATCCTTGGGTAGGCCCACTAGAAGACATAAAAAGGTTACCCTTGTTTTTTAATCTCCAAGATCACCTTAAAGCATGAGGAGAGAGAATACACAAGTGTCCCCATGTGTGATGCTAGTGGGTAAGTATTTTTTATCCTCAAGTTTGTCTTATGGAACAAGAGAAGAGAATACATGTCTCTAACCATGAATACAAAATTTTAAATAAAAAAAAATTAATTTCCCCTTATTAAAAAAGTGTTTAAAAATAAAGTAGTTTGACAATACAAGTCTTGGATTAGAAAACTTGCGACCGCAACATGTTAAAAAAATTTAAAATTGGGTCTTTGGCTTATGAAAATTGCTACAATCCAAGAATTAGTAAATAAATTGGGATGTGAATTGATATAGCTAGCATGTGTGGTGAAAGGGGGGTCATATGACTATCTTCTATAGTGAAGAGAGTGGAAGCAACTTTCCAACTCCTAGAAAAGACCACTTGAGGTATAAGTTATGTTATTTTTTTAAAAGATTTATGTAGAGATGTGAGGCCCCACCTAGTGATGAGAATTACCAAACTATTTTCATATTTTTAAATTAAACGTTAGAGTAATAAATTATCAAAGTTACAAAATATACATAATAAGCTTTATTCCAACATGCATATGCACATTCAAGAAGAGAAAATGACCTAAAAATTTATTTGTATTACATGAAATAAGATCTATGTAGTATTATGTATGTGCTAACATGTTGGTATGAACTTATTCGTTGATACCTTGTAAAGGACAACTATATATATAACTTTAGATCTTATTGAATAGGAGTTCGATAATAAGTTGTGAGATTTGAAATGCATGTGGTGCACTTTTCAAGTATATGTATGTGATCTTGTATAGAGTCAAGTGTCAAATATATTTGGTTGGAAAGACATGGGCCTAGGTAGTGTCCCCCTTCCTATAAAAGATGACCTTTTTACGTGGGCATTGTGCGTACTAATATCAAATAGTTACTTAGTGATATTCCTTCTCAGTATTTTTCCAATCATATCAATATTACAAGTATAACTAAAATTTGTAATCAATGCTAATGTTGTTATTTTCAATAAATTTATATTCATATTATTATTATACCTATTAATATGATTCTCGACGTTACTTTATTAATATTTAATATTAATAGCAAAAATCTCAATATACTATCACTAAGTGCTAACTCGACACTATCATTGACATCAAAAATAGAGCTAGTATTGATTGTTGGACATCAAATCTAATTACATTGCTTAAGTAATGTTCACATTAAGTTTATGGCTGACATATTTAGAAATGAGGTATACATATTTATAAATAATATACATTTATATTAATATCTTGTTATATATATTATATACTATTATTATCATCAAGTAACATTAACACCACCATACACATTTAATCACCCTCATCCAGTCTACGACATTTGACTTTGAAATATTTGTTTGAGAGGCAATGGTGGTAATACCAATGAAAGTTATCAATAGGGAATTTATTATCTCCAATAATAAATGTGGTACGGGTATAGTTATTGAAAATCAAATTATAGTTATATTAACGTAAAGAAATTGTGTTATCTATAATATAACTATTATTGTTGTGAGACAAGTAAAATCATGATGTCAATATGTAATAGTAATATTTCCATGAAGATCTAATGGCTAATTGAATATATATATATATATATATATATATATATATATATATATATATATATATATATATATATATATATATATATCAATATTACTATTACTACATTAAATATTGATTTAACAAATTGATAATATTATTATTGGGTTATCTATTTAGCACTAATAATATTATTAAGACTTAAGTAATAATATTTCCTAAAGATGTACTGGCTAATTAAATTTATTATTATTTTTTTATATTGTTTAATAATATCCATTTACTTCACCCATCACCCATTTCAACTAGTTGAGGCACCATAAATGCCTTTATTATCTCTACCCAAAATTGTGCCCGACTCCTGAAATGTGCATTAACAAGGGATAGGGGAGTGCTAGGAGAGGGGGTCAAACCAATTATGAAGCATGGTATCCCAATCCTCTAATGTAGGACAAGTTGTGTGGGAAGAATGGAAAAATTTGTTGGTTAGACAAAAACATTTATTAGCATTGGTTGCTAGGGAAGGGGACAATGATGCATGAGGGCAGCTTGCTCTGGTTTGGTTATTCTTACTCGTGTGATTCTAGGTTTATGGGTGGGGTAAGGTAATTAGATACACTCTTTTTGCTATAGAAAATTTTAAAAAAAGGAACTATTTTGAATTAAAGTGGAGTGGTATTGAGGCATGGAGGAAAAAAGAGTGCTCTTAGCAGAGGCTCTACACAAATTTGAGGAAGGAGTGAGGTTAGTGTTTCCCTGTTGGACGGCCCTACAAATGGTCATGCAAATCAAATGGGGAGGAATATTTTCTACTCAAAAATCTCACCAAATGCATGTCGATTTCGTTGCCTGGCTCGCTTGTTGGAAATAGGTGCCTCAAATTTACTGGCTTGATCAACTTCTTGGAGATATTGTGATTTTTTTCTTTATCAGCCTGAATGTCGTGCGATCGCTGAAAACCAAAACTTTGGAACCAACGGTCGAGAGTTGTGAATTTTTGGAAACCTCTGTCTGACTAATCGCAAGATCGTAGAGAGTTAGAAACTTGGAACCTCATGTCACAGGTTTTGGAGTTTCTAAAACCTTTGATTTACAGACCACATGGTACAAGCCGATAAGCTCATCGAAGAGACTTAGCTTTGTCAGACGAACTCTACTTTGAGTCTCCTCGATGGATAGATAGTTGTGGTGGTTGGCCAGCGGCAGTGACGTGGATTCGAGTTGGAAGTGGGGACCACTTGGAACCTCACTAAAGGGACTTGTCTATATTGGAGGGAGATGATATGATGTCTCCCTGATGTGGTGATGAGTGACCCAGTAGCTTGTGAAGAATGTCTTGGTGGGACCTGATTGATGCTGAGGTGAAAAGCGATGGTTAGTTACTGACTATTGACGGTTGGTTGACGACTGACTTGGAAAATGATTCAAACATTGAAGTGAATTTGTGTTATTGAAGTAATCATGAAAGGATTCTCTTCGATGGCCCGACGCATCTATGACAGTTACATATTTGTGATGGTTTGTTTACAGTTGAAACGGTTGGTTTTTTGGAATTCAAGTGACCATGGTTGGATGTCAAATATATATTGTATCACTCTACAATGAGTATGGTTTAGATCACACTTGAATTTTGGATTCGTTGGATTGATTTGTAATATTCCTACATTGTATATGTTATGGAGCATTGTACCTAATGAGAACAACTGTAATCAGAATTTGCATATGAGGTTGATCAGAGAATTATAATGTTGTTGTAAATTAACACCTAAGAGTGGAGTTTGTAACTCTGTATGTAATTCGTTTGCTATAATACAAAGTGACTTTACTTGGTGTGTGGTTTTTTCTCCTATAGGGGTTTTCCCACATAAATCTGGTGTTCAATTATGTGTGTGTTAAATTATTTATTCTCGTGTTTTGTTATTGTGCATCTTAGTGACTATAACTTGAATTAAATAAAAAAAATTGCACTTCTTTCTTGAGAATTTAGCATTTAATCGAAGGGTTTCTGCACTAATCTTTCCTTACATCGCTCACTCTACTCTCCCATGATATAGTGATGAATTGAAGGAGATGTTAGATGAGAAAATGGCACTTTCTTTCAACACTAAAACAAAGGATGGTAGTCTTGGACAAGTAGCAGAATAATTGATGCTATTGTTGAACAAGACTACTAAGAGGGGGGTGAATCGGTTGTAACAAATTTTAATCTTTAAGAACTTTTACCAGGAATTAGATCACCTATCATTCACAAATCCTTTACTCTACTAATGTGATTAATCATTAAGTACAAAAGCAGAAATTGAAAATCATCATACACAATAACCCCAGATTTACATAGAAAACTCTAAGGGAAAAACTATGATGAGAATTAGCAACATAGATAATATCAAAACAAAGGCTCATTGCCAATGAAGACTCACTGCTAAAACAAGACTTACTATCTGGACCAAGAATCACTATCTAATAAGGGTTAACCACTTGGAGGGCTCACTACCATAGAATTACAAAGAAGATAGAAGAGATTTGTTACAAAGAGAAAATAATCTTAATGCAACAAATATTTCCACCACAACTCGCTCAAACACTTGAAAACATGCATGAATAATAGAGTACACCTTCAGCTCACTACTTCCAGAAACTTGCAATTAGATTTTGCACTGATCTACACAAACTCACATCACATACACATTGTTTCACATCTATCTTTCTTGCATCCTCCCTTTTCATAAACATCTCAACTCATATTTATACCATCTTCAACTTTGAAATGCATCCAAATTTAGCCACACACCACTTGCATTTACAAATTCAAATTAGGTCAACGCCAATACATTCTACAATGGAATTAAAATGAGGACCACCCAAACACATGCTTCAACATGCTTCTTCCATAAGCTTCGAAAGTAGTATTAAACACAAGTTCAACCAAACTAGTGTAAAACACATAAATCAATTAAGCACACACAACCTTAGCACGATCCAATCTTTTGAGATAACAAAATTAACTTGAAAATATTCTCAACAATTTATCTTAAGAACCACAAGTCATAAGACTCAAACACGAAGAAATATGGAGCAATAGCATTTCTCCCAAACCTCATCCAAACACACAGAAAAGCACAGTTCACAACTGGTGTACACAACTCACACTATACAACAATCCAAAAACCTAGAATCTAGATATAGTAGCTTCCAACAACCATTAATAATACCTCAAATTCTCATCAACATAGTAGCAAAACCCAAAGCAACAACTGAACACCTACAACCTTCATTACAATTTTCTCAATATCCTTGACATATACAACCAATAACCATTATCCATGACATCAATGACAATAGCAACTAGTAGAAGACCAGTTAACTAGTTGACATCAATGAAAAAACCTTCATACTTGCAACAATCTCCCCCTTTGTCATCGATGGCAACACATGATGTGAAAAACCATCAAATACAACACAATAGCTCTAAACACATTTTCCATTATTTTACTTTCTCCCCCTTAGTAGATAAAAATTTTCACATGATACTTTCTTCCTTTTCACATCTTCCTCTCCCCCTTTGACATCAATGGAAAAGGTAAAAGATGTTTTACATTGATTTCTTCCTTTGACATTAAGAAAAAAATACTCTTTCAATGACAAAACATGACACTACCTACTCCTCCTAAGAGGTAGCCACTAAAAACATCAATCCAAAAGAAAGATAGATCCATAGACTCACCTGACTGATTCATCTCCATATGCATCTAGTTCAAGAAAGGAGGGGCAATAACCCCTAACTTCTCCCAAAGATACTCAAAAGTATCTTTAGGAAGAGCCTTCATAAATATGTCAGCAACCTGATCCTTTGTAGGTACATACTCAAGCTTTACATCATTTTCCACAACCTTCTCTCTCAAAAAGTGATACCTAATAGATATATGATTTTTCCTTGAGTGCACCACTGGATTCTTTGAAATTTTAATTGCACTTGTATTATCATAGAAGATAGAAATAGGATCATCATACATTACTCTGATATCTTTCAATGTATGTCTCATCCACAAAACTTGCGTACAACACAATGTTGCAACAATATACTCAGCTTCAGTTGTGGATAAGGAAACTGAATCTTTCTTTTTACTTAACCAAGCCACCAATCTACAACCAAGAAAGAATGCACCACCACTAGTACTTTTTTTGTCATCTACACAACCTGCCCAATCTACATTTGTATAAGAACTTAGTGTAAAATTAACATCCCTAGGATACCACAAGCCATAATCTAGAGTGCCATTCAAATATCTAAATATCCTCTTAACAACAGTGACATGTGTTTCTTTACAGTCTTCTTGAAATCTAGCCATAAGACAAACTGCATGCATAATATCCAGTCTAGTAGCAGTTAAATACAACAAACCTCTAATCATAGATCTATATTTGCTTTAATCAGCCTTAAGTGAATCATCATCTTTACTCAATTTGTAGCCAATCACCATAGGAGTGCATACCGGTTTGGAACCATCCATCCCAAACTTCTTCAACATCTCTCTTATATACTTTGACTGTGAAATAAAAATCCCTTTCTCTATTTGACTAGTTTGTCGCCCAAGAAAGAAATTCATCTCACCAAACATAGACATCGCAAACTCCTTTTGAATTTCTTCAACAAACATTGTACACATTGTTTCATTTCCTCCAAAGATAATGTCATCAACATATACTACTACTATCAAGATCTTGTCATTTTCAAATTTGAAGTACAAATTATTATCTATTGTACCTTTATTGAAACCTTTCTGAATCAAATATTTGTCTAACCTTGCATACCAAGCTCTAGGAGATTGCTTCAATCCGTATAAAAATTTATTCAATCTACAGACCATATCTAGTTGATCTAACAACTGAAATCCTTCTGGTTGTTCCATGTAGACCTCTTCCTCTAACTCACCATTCAGAAATGCAGACTTAACATACATCTGATAAACTTTAAAATCTTTATGAGAAGAAAATGCTAAAAACATTCTGATAGCTTACATCCTTGCCACGAGAGAAAAATTCTCTTGAAAATATATACCTTCTACTTTTGAGTAACCCTTACACACAAGTCTTGCTTTATTCCTAACCACTTCTCCATTCTCATTCAACTTGTTTCTGAATACCCATTTTGATCCAATTATGTTTTTATCTGTCGGTCTAGGGACCAATTCCCAAGTTTGATTCTTCTCAATCTGCATAAGTTCTTCTTCCATAGATTTCATACAATGCTCATCATTACATGCTTCAGTCACTATCTTTGGTTCAACTTCAGAAAGTAAACACAGATTTATTTCACCAACATCAGCTTTGTTGCTTGTCATTACACCTTTCCTCTTATCTCCAATGATTTGACTTTCTAAATGATTCTTTTGCACATATTTAGGTGTCTTTGGGGACACCACTGAAGCTTCTTCTTCTTCATTCTACTTCTCCTATTCATACTTCTCTTGTTCTTCCATAACTTTTGGTTCTATGCAATCAGGTTCATCTGATACATATCCATCAACTTCAATTGAATTCTCCATTTCTTCATCAACCTTGGCATTTGTGCTTTCTACAATCTTTCTCAGTCTTTTATTGAAACATCTGTAAGCTTTGCTTCTAGTAGAATATCCAAGGAAGATACCTTCATCACATCTAGCATCAAATTTCCCTAAATTTTCTTCATCCCATTTGATATAACATTTGCTTCCAAATACCTTGAAATACTTAACAATAGGAATTCTTCCACACCATAGCTCATAGGGGGTCTTAGTACTGTTAGTTTTTTCTTGAACTTGATTGAACACATAAACAATAGTGTGAATAACTTCTCTCCAGTAAACTTTTGGTAGACCAACCTCTGTAATCATTGATCTAGCAGCTTCTTGAATTATGCTTTCCTTTATTTCAACAATTTCATTCTATTGAGGAGTTCTAGGAGTAGATAACTGTCTTTTTATTCCATGAACTTCATAAAACATGTTAGACTCATTTGAGGTGAATTCACCACATCGGTCAGACCTCAAGCATTTTATTCTCAAATTTACTTCATTCTCTACCGTAGCCTTAAATGCCTTGAATCTATCTAATGTATTATATTTCTCTCTAAGAAAAGTAACACATGTATACCTAGACTAATCATCAATCAAAAGCATAAAGTTCCTTTCACCTTATAGACTTTTCGCTTTTGTAGGACCACAAAGATCTATATGAATGAAATCCAGTAGTTCAATAGTAGATTTTTCCTTTGATCTAAAGCAGTTTCTTGCTTTCTTTCCAAATTGACAATTCTTGCAAATAGCATTAATAGGCTTTGTAATCCTTGGTAAATCTCTCACATCTTGTACTGCACTAATTATTGCCATATTATCAAAGTTCATGTGACACATTCTCTAGTGCCATAACCAACTGTCATTAATTTGAGTCATAAAGCAACGTCCATCAATACCCTTAAGTTGATATATATTTCCTTTAGACTTCTTTCCTATAGCAATCACTATTCTAAATCCTTTCCTAATTTCACATCTTTCATCTTCAAATACAAGATTATATCATTTACTACACATTTGTCCAACACTCAAGAGATTATGTTATAAACCCTTGACATAGTAGACATCATCAGTGTTATGCTTTCCATCAAAACTTATTGAACTTATCCCACAAATCTTAGATCTAGTATCATCTCCAAACATAACTAAGCCTTCATCATTTTTTTCAAGTTTAACAAAATTACTCTTGTCACCAGTCATGTGATGTGAACAACCACTATCAACAACCCAATAGTTCTTCTCTTGTTTAGCATTTAGGAAAGAGATCACAGTATTTTCATCTTTCTTTGGAAGACTTTCCTTCACCTGTCTTTCAGATTTAGCAATAGTAGGTTCATATTTTATATCCAAGAACAAGCATTCATTGTTATCAAAATCTCCATAATTAGATTTTTCATCAGAAATACTAGCATCCTCATTCACATAGTATGCTCTCTTAATCGCCTTCCCTTTGTTTTATTTGCTAAATCTATGTTTATTCTTCTTAGCTCTTTTGGTACATCTTAAAGCATAATGACCTATTCCTCCACAACTAAAGCATTTAAGATGTAACTTACCTTCATACTTACCGAAGCCTTTCTTCATCCTTCTCACAAATTTAGCTTCCACTTCATCGAGGTTCTCTTCATCCAAATCTTCACTACATGTAGCCTTAAAAGCAGTTTTTGATTTAGATCCATTTCTCAAATTTGGTTTTCTCATTTCACAATGTTAGAGCACCCAACAACTGATCTTTAGTATAAGTCTTGTAATCCACATATTCTTCAATAGCAAATAACTTTTCACTGTATGCATCGGGAAGAGTTCTGAGAATCTTCTTCACAATCCTGGATTCATCTACTGCAGCACCAAGTCCTCACATTCCACCTACCAGCTCATCCACTCTTTGTACATAGGATTTAATGTTTTCATCTTCGGACATATGCAGAATTTCAAACTTTTCCTCCAAATTTTGTAACTTTGCTTCTTTGACCTTTTCATCTCCTTTGTGCATCTTTTCTAAAGCATTCCAGACTTCTTTAGCAGTCTTCAGATTTTGAACTTTAATCAACTCATAATGTGAAATACTATTCATCAGAATGAACTTTTCCTTATTGTTTGCTTCATGCTCCTTGATTTCATCAGCTATACTCAGACCATTAGTAGGAGTATAAGAAGTCTTATAGGCTTTCTTAACATCATATCCACAATACTCAAAATATCCTTCCATCTTTTTTTTCTAGATAGCATAATTAGTTCCATCAAACCTAGGATACTCAAAATTGATCTTGCTCGCCATCCCAAAACTTCCTTAAGCGGTTAAGATCCTCTCCAAGGAACCAAGCTCCGATACCAATTGTTGAACAAGACAACTTAGAGGGGGTGAATCAGTTGTAACAAATTTTAATCATTGAGAACTTTCACCAAGAATTAGATCAATTATCATTCACAAATCTTTTACTCTGCTAATGTGATTAATCACTAAGTACAAAAACAAAAACTGACAAAAAATCATATACACAATAACACCATATTTACGTGGAAAACTCAATAACAAAAAAACCACGATGAGGATTAGCTCACAATATAGAGAATATCAAAACTGAATACAAAGAGTTAACCACCTGGAGGGCTCACTGCCACATAATTATAAAGAAGATAGAAGATATTTATTACAAAGAGAAAACAATCTCAATGCAACAGATATTTCCACCACAACTTGCTCAAACACGTGCAAACATGTATGAATAATAGAGTACACCTTCAACTCACTACTTTCGAAAACTCGCAATTAGATTTAGCACTAATCTACACAAACTCGCATCACATACACACTGTTTTGCATCTATCTTGCTTGCATCCTCCCTTTTCAAAAACATCTCAACTTAGAGGGGGTGAATCAGTTGTAACAAATTTTAATCATTAAGAACTTTTACCAAGAATTAGATCAACTATCATTCACAAATCCTTTACTCTGCTAATGTGATTAATCACTAAATACAAAAGCAAAAATTGAAAAACATTATATACACAATAACACCATATTTACGTGGAAAACCCAATAACAAAAAAATCATGATGAGGATTAGCTCACAATATAGAGAATATCAAAACTGAATACAAAGAGTTAACCACCCGGAGGGCTCACTGCCACATAATTATAAAGGAGATAGAAGATATTTATTACAAAGAGAAAACAATCTCAATGCAACAGATATTTCCACCACAACTCGCTCAAACACTTGCAAACATGTATGAATAATAGAGTACACCTTCAGCTCACTACTTCTGAAAACTCGCAATTAGATTTAGCACTAATCTACACAAACTTGCATCACATACACACTATTTTGCATCTATCTTGCTTGCATCCTCCCTTTTCAAAAACATCTCAACTTGTATTTATACCATCTTCGACTTTGAAACGCATCCAAAGTTGGCCATACACCACTTGCATTTACAAATTCAAATTAGGTTTGTGCCAAAACATTCTATAATGGAATTAGAATGGGAGCGACCCAAACACACACTTCAACACATTTCCATAAGCTTTGAAAGTAGTGTTAAACACAAGGTCAGCCAAACCATTGTAAAACACATAAATCAATTAAGCACACACAGCCTTAGCATGATCCAATCTTTCTAGATAATAAAATTAACTTGAAAACATTCTCAACTTATCCTGAGAACTGCAAGTCATAAAACTCGAACAAGAAAAAATCCAGAACAACAACATTTCTCCCAAACCTCAGCCAGACACAGAAAAGTACAGTTCACAAATAGTGAACACAACTCGCATTGTACAACAATCCAAAAACCCATAATCTATATATAGCAGCTTCCAACAACCATGAACAATACCTCAAATTCTCATCAACATAGCAGCAAAACCTAGAGCAACAACTGAACACCTGCAACCTTCCTTCAACCTTCCTTCATTACAATTTTCTCAATATCCTCAACATATACAACCAATAACCATTATCCATGAAATCACTGACAACAACAACTAGTAGAAGACCAATTAACTAGTTGACATCAATGACAACACCTTCATACTTGCAACAGCTATTGCATGAGGAATGTCTCCAAGGAAATTAAGAAATAAGTAGTAAATTACAAATTCTTGGGTCAGTCGTGCAATGTATTGCCCAACATCCATATAGGTGAGAAATTGAACTCGAATACCCTGATGCTTATATCTGCCGACTTAATGTTCTAAGAATTCTATATTCACTTCCTTGAAGAATAGATCTTGCAAAATATTCTGAAAGTTTTGATGATTGGAGATCTCATTAACATGTTGAAAACCTCTGTAAACGCCTTGTTTGTGCCTCCACCTTTTGCGTGCGTAGTGCAGGCTTTCACATTTTGTATATATGTCTACCAGTTTGGTTGCAACTAAAACCTCATACAAAATTAATTTATTCATTACGCTTTGATGGATGTCTATACTTTGTTCCCATTCTGCCAATGATATTTGTTTGAAAGTTTCTAAAGGCCTCTGAACAATCCAATTTGTGCAATTCACAATTATTGCAGTGCATGAGACCACATTTATTTGAGGATTTTGTCGAGCAATTCACGCGCCTTGTCCATATTTCCACATTTTGCATGTAGTGAGAGAGGTTACTCCATATCTTGTTCTGAGGCTGCTGGCGAAGGTTGTGAAATTTCTCTTGACATCTACCTTTGTGATTGCTTGAAAGTTACTAAGGCTTTACCAAAAACAATCAATTTGTGTATATCCTGAAATCATTGCATTCCATTAGATGGCATCTCTTCGAGGCATTCTGTCAAACAGTTCGCGTGCATAGTTTATTCCACACTTTGTATGCATATCTACCAGCGCAGTTGCAACTATAACATCCGCCAAAATTCCTTTACCCTTATATATTCGATGGATTTCCCTATCCTGTTCCAAAGCTTCCACTTTGGCGCAGGCAGAGAGGTTTTCGGAAAAGGTTGCAGAATTTGGCTTTACAGTTTCTAAAACTGCTTCATTAAACTCATTTTGTGCATATCCTGCATACGTTGCAGTCTATGAGGCCCGATTTCGTTGAGGCGTGTTGTTGAACAATTCTCATGCCTTGCATTTTACATGCATGTTTACAGTTGCAACTGTAACCTCTGATAAAGTCCCCCTTTATGCCTTGATGAATGTTCATACCCTGTTGCAAAAGTCTCCTTGCTCAAGCAGGAGTGAACATGGCATCGGTTGAGGAATTTGGCTTCATACTTGCCAGTTGTATTTGATTTCAAGTTTCTAAAACCCTTGCATTAAATCTATTTTATCCTTTTCCTGCATTCTCTGTCAAATAATCCTTATTCCCTGTCAAGACTCCAAAAAAATTTGCTCTCCATGAGACCATATTTCATTAAGGCATTCTTGTTATTCACCATGCAGCTTCCACAATTTATATGCTTGATACTTTGTATGACTATAGTTTGGATTGTATGCTATTTATGCACATTCATGCTCGAATGAATTATATCTCTGTATTCAACAGATATTAATATCTAAAATTTAATCAAAATTTAAATAAACAATGCCTAAATAAATTTAGGCCATTCCATGGCTTGTCTGTATCCCAATTCATTCGACAACTTCATCCCTATACCATGCAGGCCATATTGTTTGTATAGGTAGTTTATCAAATGGCTATTTTTGTGTTCATTTGAATATTTTTATTTTAAGGATTAATTTTGTCAATAAATAAAATGTTTTAATTCTAGTGCAGAAAGCTATTACATTTGATAGAAAATTTACACTGAAATAGTAAATCATATATATATATACTAATCTTTTTGATGCAAAATATTTATTATCTATAATATTTATTTAATCTTTTATTTTAATCAAATGAAGTAGTTGTTGATTCCCAAGCTTGCAACAGGGTAGATGTATAGGTGGGAGTACCACTAAAATTACAACTATTCAACTCTCATTATGGCAAGATAGGAAAATATTAATAGTTTAAATAATAAAATAACAATGTCCTTCCCAAAATCTAACTATTTGCCATTGTAAATAGGAGTAATATTAGCTAATAGTCTAAAGAATGGACTTGATCAAATTAGTAGTTCGAAGTATCAAATTAGTAGTTCTAAGTAATTTTATGTGCAAATCATTGTCATAAATTGACCTTTGTTAGAGTCATGTTTTTAGGATTTGTTTGAATTTCAGGGATTTTATTTTTTAATAGTGATTATGTATGGAACTCAATCTTCATTGAAGCATTGAGTTTAATTCTTCATTGTGGAAAGTTAAGTGATGATGACATACATATTGACAATTTAGTCTCTCATGTTAACACTTTTTATTATTCATTTGCTACTATTTATTACATAATTTAAAGCCTCAGTGAAGGACTATTGCTTGATGAATAAACTAGGTCTATTGATGTGTCCTCTTTTGTGGAAGAATACTTGCTAATTGATTAGTAAGCTAATAAGTGGCATCTAAGTGATATGACTCTTTATTTGTTATATAAACCAATTGGATGAAAATCTTATCATGGCAATTATTATCTAAATTTGATATGTCAAGCTGAGGGATTCTAAGTAGAGCTATTGATAAGCTCGGTCTATTATTTGTGCACTCTTTTACATCCTTTGTGTTGGTCATATTTTGGCACTTTATCATGAATATTTTGATACCTTGTTATTTTGAAGGTTGTATAATTGAATTCTTGTTTAGAGATTAATAGAAAAATTAATCATTCAAATATTAAACTAACATTGAACTTAAGATCACTTAAAGGATGATTATACTTCCCAAATTAGTGTAGTTTATACTCTCTATTTTGTCTTAGGATATCATACTAAGGAGGCATCATGTTAGAGAATTGTGTTGATCATATTTTGACACTTTTTTATGAATATTTTGATACCTTGTTATTTTGAAGGTTCTATAACTAAATTCTTGTTTAGAGATTAATGGAAAAATTAATCGTTCAAATATTAAACTAACTTTGAACTTAAGATCATTTAAAGGATGATTACAGTTCCCAAATTAGTGTAGTTTATACTCTCTATTTTGTCTTAGGATATTAGACTAAGGAGGCATCATGTTGTTAGAGAATTAGGACAATATTTTGTTGGGATATCAAAATTTTATGGACTAAGGTCCCTAGAAATATTAGCATAGTGATTAAAACCAGTTGGTAGTACTCATAAGGAGCATAGCAATATAGCTAACATATGTTTGATAAAGAATGGTATCCAAAAGTAGATTGTTCAATACATATTGTTTGTGGGTTGGGTTTAACAATGTGGTATCATCGTACATGTGTGTTGTTCTATTACCATTATTGAACAATATTATCATGTTAAGAATGTCATGATCTTGGTTCAGATGATTAGGACATTACTTCTTGTATTATTAATTAGTACATGGTAGTGTTAAGAGACATTTTGATTTTTAGATGTCCTATATGGACTAAACTTATTAATAATATGGATAATTTTTTATCCATCCTTCTTTTTAAGTATGTATTATTTTTTATATTTAATATTGTAAAAGGAATAATTATTGATTGTATATCAAGAACTATGTTGTGTAGCTTGCTGTAACATTCAAGGTTAGATAGTAATTGAGAGAAAGGGTAAAAGTATCAAGTTATTTTATTATGAGTTAGTGGGGAATGGTGTTAGTGGTTTATGGTTGAAAGTTATGTCAAGGCATCATTTGAACTGATTTTACCCTATGTTTTTTTTACCAACCAAATATGAGTTGGTTCAATCTGAAGTTGTCAAACTACAATTCCTCTACGAATTATATACGTAGACAAGGCCATCAAAGACGAGCCTCCGAGGAATTAGGTCTGGCCCTTAGGCTTGTCCTTTTTTTATTACTTTGAGTTAATATTGATATATTGTATTTGCATAGCTTGTGACTTGATTGTGCCTTCTAACTATGAATTTGTTTGTAGGATTAATTGAGTCTATCTCAATGATGTGAATTACATGCCTCCACTTGAAACCCTACTAGGATTGCCTAAGCAATTTAGCTACTTAACTAAGTATTATCATATATATTTGGTCAAATGTTGTTATGTTTTCTTTTTATGAATTGTGTGCTTTGGAAACAAAATTGTGTGAGTTAGTCATGTGTTGTAATCGAAATTTAAAATTTGTGTTTTTTCCTTAACTATATTTTGGTTAAAATTTTGGGCATTACAAGAGAAAAGTAGCTATTAAATATTTATATATTAAAATTTAAAATTTTGAAAAAGAGAGACTAAATTATGAAAATTAAAAGAATGTTTTCAATTAAATTATAGAACTATAGGGATAAAAATAAAGTTTTTTTATTTATTTGTTCTTGTTTAAAGAAAGTGGTTGGAGGAGGTAGAGGGGATGAGTACATAGAGGATTTAGTTGGAGGGGGTATGCAATGAGTGGAGGTAGTGGGATAGGGACATAAGGAAGCTATGGAGGCTACATACAAATGGGATACACATGGAGTGGTAGTAATGTGATATGGATGGAGGGAAGCAGTGGAGGTTGTAGGTGTAGGGGGATGCAAGGAGTGGAGGTGGAAGGGTAGGTACATAGGGAAGTGGTAGAGATCAGAGGTGGAGGAGGGATGGTGCGTGAGATGAGGGGTGGTAGGGGTTGTATAGGGAGGGGGTTAGAGAGGAGGGTGGAATGGTAGAGGTTGTAGGTGGGGGAGAAATAAGAGGGATGAGGCATGAGATGGGAGAAGTAAGAAATGGGTTGGAGGGAAGGGGTGCAAAGAGGGGGGTAGGGAGGAGGGTGGCATGGTAGAGGCCATAGGTGGGGGAAAAACAAAGCATGAGACAGGGGTGGTGGGGAGTGTATGGGAAGGGGAGTAAGGAGGAGGGTAGCATGACAAAGGTTATGGGGGGATAGGGGGTGGGGTTGGGATTGCTAGTGGTAAGGGTAGGGTTGGGCAATAGGGTAAATTTTAGGTGTGTGGAGATTGTCACCTATGCCCCATTTTAAATTTTAAATTATTTTAATTTTTTAATGTTATGTTTAAGTTTAGTCATTTTCTATATATTATATATTATATTATCTTTAAAAAAGATAAATTATATAAAAATTAAAAATAAATTAATTAATCAAAACTAAATGAACCAAAATTTGAAAAACCTAATTGAATCACTTAAAAATTTCTTAGTTTTTTTGGTTTCACAAAGCAAATTATATAAAGTTTAAGATGAAATGAGTAAAATAATAATTAAAATATTTATTTAAAGCAAGCATTTAAAAAAATTGTGTTGGGTTTAAATATTTTTTTGTTGAGCATGCAAAAATATGAATATTGGGAAATAATATACAAGAAAAAAAAGACTCAAACATAAAAAGAGAGAATTTATACCTTGCTTCTCTTCACCTCCATTTGAGCTAGAAGAGATTGTACATCCAAACTTGAGAAATATTTCACAAAATATCCCAAGAAAATATTGTTGTACACTTGTGCATAGTTTTTCTTAAGGCATGTGATCATGTGATTGGAAGTGTGTGGTTTTCACAATACCAACAACATGACATTAACTATTAGTGGAGAGATGAGAGTGGCCTTCAATGGGATTTATTTATAGATTTTTATGAGTGATCAAGGGTTGATATTTTATCTTGAGATCAATGGCTAGGGTTTTATGAGGTATTTGAAAGAGGGGGAAGCCCCCAAGTGGCACCCTTTGATTGATGCACATAGAGAGAAAAAAATGATTGAATGGATTTCGAGGGCTAGGATTACTTTTTTTATCAAATGGTGGATTTTTATTCTTCTCACACATATTTTAGAAAGACCGTGAGGAATATTGATATAACCAATGAGTCATCTCACACATGTGTGTGTTGGAACACAACAATCTACTAAGAGGGGGGGTGAATCAGTAGATACTAAAACTTTAGTTCTGAAAGCCTTTGTGCAGACTCAGACCTTAGACTCAAATGTGCAGATTAAAACATGAAAAGATATGACAACCACATGCACATGAAAGATCAACACATAGCACATGATGTACATGGAAAACTCAAGATGGGAAAAACCACGGTGAGAAATGCTGCTAGGATCTACTGTCCTAATCCAACCTCACAAGCAGTAATGTTATGTTACAACTTTTAAAGGTACCAACCCTAAGGCGACACCAATCCCCTACTCTAAGTACCAACTTAGTACAAATGAGGCAACAACCTCTACAATATTAAAAGCTCATATATGCATAAAATTGGTTTTGCATAACCTATAATGCATCAATACATTCAATACACAATTTTTGTTGTGTTCTAATCTCACTCTACTCAATGTCCTTCAACTTTGGTCAACTTAAAATATTCATTTAATACTCTGTCAAACTGACTCTGTAACTCACTAACACACTTGACTCTCAATTGTTACACTTCTTCAAAAACACCAATCATTTTTATTTATGATCTTCTCTTTTATATCATTTTCTACCTTCACCATCAAGCAACATCAAACATAAAAACACTTATCCAGATTCAAAGTACAATCCATTTTTAGTAAAAATGAACCTAGGGCTTTCATACCATTTGATGATTTTTCTATGCAACATATTCCTAAAAAAAATCTATGTTTTTCTTTGCCTTAGTATCACCATTTTCATCCAATAAACAATAAGATTTTTGTTGGATAGTTACCTGGTTATCAGTGCAAAAATTTCCAATTGTTCATTCCACCATTGAATCAATTTCATCCCCAGAGTGTCTACATAATAAATTGTGCCATTCACCTGTGCATTTTGCGTAATGAAATTGAGCCCTTGACTTAAGAAATTGCTCCATTGACCTGTGTATTTATGCCTTCAAACCCTTGCATTATTGTTTAAATTTTCCATCATTCGATTTCATTTTGGTTTAATTCCTAGCCATACAATTTAGGATTTTCTTTTAATCGCCACCGTAAGATTTAGATTTTAATCGTTTTATAAAATGTTGACCAAAAAATTGCATGTTGATTCACAACGAAGATGTGAAATCAACCAACATAAATAAGCCACATGTCATCTCCTTATTCACCCTCAAATTTTATGCCAAGCCTTCTACCTGTTCGTTCATGCCATGCATCAAACTCCCACTAGCCCACAGGGTCAACTCGAGTCAACACATTCATCTAGCAGGATGGCGGGCAGCTACCACCTTTCCATTTATGCCACATCATTCACCTCTTTATTGTATCGAAGGGACTCATTATATTATCCTATCGATGTGTGCATGTCTCTTCGATGAAATGTTGATCAAAATGTCGGGGTGGACTAGCAACTAAGTTCTGCTAAAAATCACCTATCAACCTAATGAAGAAAACCTTTGATTGATGCAAACTCTTGTTACCTCCTATTATCTATCGAGTGTCAGGGATCAAGGATCCCATGATCACCATACTACGCAGAGCTCAAGCAAGTAGACTGACAACCATACCTTTGAATAGTGAAGAATGAAGTCCTTTCACGAGTTGAGATCCTCCCTTCCTTCATACAATTCGTCACTCCTTTCGATAATGTGCAAGCCTCCCTCTCAACCTATAAACATTGAAGCTATGAACACCGAAGCTTTTTTGGGGGTTAGAGTTCTTCAATACTTCACACACTTACACCCACTACCGTAAACTAAGTAAAGGTTATGATGAACCTCTGAAGTTCAATTTTTGAAAACCTTCTATGATTTTGATTCTTTTTCAAACACATTTGATAAGTGATAATCCTGAAGACCGATGCCTGATTACCTAGAAATTTTCTAAGTCTTTTACCATGGAATTGGTGATAAGCCTGAAGCTCGAACTCTAAAACCTGCAAACTTAGAACAAATTTAGCTAAGTATTTTACACCTCTTCTATCTAGTATTACATAGATCTTCTTTTTGACTTCAATCAAGATCATTATTGCAATCTCCTCCTTTACATCAGCTCCATTTCACCTTTGCATTCTCTCCTTTTGACATCAATGACAACAATATGCCAAAAATATCCCCCTTTATCATTGATGGAAAAACCTAATGCTCAACTAGATTTGCACACTGTGACATCTTGCAGATCAACATCCATGTACACTATTCACTTCAATCAAAATTTGAGCATTTGTTCCTCTTCTACCCCTTTGACATCAATGGAAAAAGGCACACTATCCCTGAAAGCATACTCCCCCTTTGACAAACAGTTCAAAGAGAAAGTGGGGATCCTAAAATCTACAACCATCAAGTCATTAGGAATTTGTAAAACAAGTTTACCTGACTTGATCTTGTTGTCCTTGTCCAAGGATGAAGAAAGAATCAATGAAGCTCCCCCTGGATTCATGCCCTATCACTGACATTTAGTGATATGATGTGGGAGAAATTACTCCCAGCTTCTACCTCAGATATTCAAATTGCTTTGCAGGAAGAGGCTTGGAGAAAATATTAGCTACCTGCTCTTTTGTGGGGACATACTCCATGCTAACCTCCTTATCTGCAACCTTCTCTTTGATGAAGTGACACTTGATAGAGATGTGCTTTGTTCTAGAGTGCATCACTGGATTCTTTGAAATGTTTATGGCACTTGAATTTTCACAAATAATAGAGATAGGTTCACTGTACTCTACCTTGATGTCCTTAAGTTTCTACTTCATCCATAGGACTTGAGTACAACAAGCTACTGCTACTGCATACTCTTCT
>VDFB02005958.1:0-20460 GCA_007258455.2 Sequoia sempervirens | reverse complement strand
TATTAACTTCAAAACACGTTTAAATTAGAACTATTAATAATGTATATAGTTGAATAAGCTTTAACCAAGTGTTTGCATGAACAAAGAAACTAACCCTGTACCTCAGACAGTTGTAGTTTTAGGTTCAAACAAATTCACCTTAACATATATTGGCAGAAATCTATGTAAAAAATTGTGGTGTCAAAGGTTTAGGGCTATTATGTTTAAGCTTGCACTAAAATAATAAAATAAATCTTAAATAAATGATAATAAAATAATTATGAAATTCTATATTCTAATCTTTGATTTTACTTGCTCTCCTTAATAAGGAAATGGAGGCTATGCATATACATCAACTTAGAGGCATGATAAATGTTAAATCTTTCTATGACGGTGTTCAAACAATTGTTCATCTCCTTTTTATAAATGGTAAGTTGGGCTAAGTTTTTTTTCCTAATTTAAACATATTATGATAGTTTAATTTGTGAGTAGTTTTAGTGAAAAGAGAGATAATAATAAAAATAATATAAAAAGAAAATATCCATTTGTAATAGGATTTATAATTATTTTGAGAGACATTTAAAAAAAATCATAATGATTTAAAGAAAAATTAATTAGATATAAATAGAAATATAATTCTATAAATGAAATAATTAATGAATTAAAACTACTAAAATAAAAGATATATCCTAGAAATAAAAAATATGAAACGATTATTTTTTTTTTATATAATTGATCAATATTTAAATAATTTGATATTGTTTAGATTAATTTTTAAAAAATTTGATAAAGAACTAAAATATATCATGAAGATAAAATGATATGTTTTCACTTCTATATATTAGGTAAAAATAAAATACAAATAGGAAAAAATATTTAATTACATCTTACTTATTATATTTAAATATTTTTTATTTAGAACTAACTCAAATAGTATATAGATTTATAATTATATTTATTTGACTTTGTTATATTTGATCCCTTTTAGACAAATAGTTTACAAATATAGTATAGTGTATAGTATAGTTTACACATAGTTTACAAATATAGTATAGTGTATATAGTTTATATTCGATCCCTTTTAGTCAAGTCTATATTAGATAGAAATACAGTACAAATAGGACAAAATATTAAATTACATTCTATTTTTTATATTCAAATATTTTTTTTTTTAAATTCAACTCAAATAGTGTACAAATTTATAATTATATTTATTATATTTTGTTAAATTTGATCTCTTCTACTCAATTCTACCCTAAATAGTTTAAATATTTTTTAAGTATATTTTATTTATTCTATTTGATTAGATACATTATGCAAACTTGTCTTGCATAGTGTAACTTTTGTTTTTATATTATCCCATCATCCGCTTTCTTCATCCCATCCACAAACCAAGCCCACCCACATGAGAACATGCTATATCAAAGAAAGGAACAAATGATTGCACTGAAGTAATCATTGAAGAAAAATGGACAAAAAATATTAATATGGATACCCAAGAAATTTTTTTAAAAATTTGATCCCTATCAATCTCCATTAGTCAAAGAAACTATGGGGAAAAAATAAATAAGGGAATTTCATCCATAAAAAGAAGTCCACCAACACACAAGAAAGCTTCAAAAGCAACCTACAAGACATCAAAAAAGTTTGTCCTAACCAAAGATCCAATCACACCTACCATTGCTCATATCCCCAATTTTCAAAAAAAAGATCCAATCTATCAACCTAACAATCTACATCACATATCTCTCACAACACACCACCAGAAACTTTCACATCCATAATATCCAAATCTTGCATTAACCATGTGTTGAAAGCAACTCTTTATCATAAGGACTCTATTACCTCCCTATCGCGACGTTTGCATCTAGATGCAGTTCACTCCAATATTTGCTAAAAAACAACCCCAAGGAAAAAAGTCTGTAAGGAAAATTGTCCTATTTAAAACCATCACTACAAAGGATAAAGGGTGGTTAAAACATATTCACATCATAAGCAACCATCGTAGGAAGTATTCATTCCAACCAGCAATAATCCATGAATCATATATCAAATCTAGCTTCACCAATTGCCATACATATTACAAATCTTCTTGATCTTCATCAACGTTTAGTGTACACTTAACACTTGCTTATGGTAAAATTCTTGACATGGGTCACTATCATTCACCATATCCAAATGACCATCTGCATTCCAAATTGTAATCCCTGCCATTACATGCCTTCCATATCCTTTCATCCATTCATTTACCCATGCATCCACTTGTTGCATTCCATACACTGCCACAAACTAGGGGCATATACTAAAAGCTTTCATATAGATCATCAACTCATATTATAAATTATTTTTTGTCTATTTAGATGATTACGACATCTTAGTTTACACATATATTCTTTTCATAGAATATATATTACAAACAAATTGTATTCAATTCTACAAAATTGTATATATTTGGGAGTACGAAAATGCGTCAAAGGTGTTCTACATATTAATAAAATTTTCCTATACAACTAAACAAAATGGAAATTCAAATATTTCAGTGTTTTTTCCATTTTTATTTTGTAGATGAGATGTTTATACACCCATTTTCTTTTCATAATGTATATTTTGTTCTTTTACTGCTATCTTCCTCTATCTCCTAATATGTATCCACTTTGTAAAAAAAAATACTACAAAATTAAACAAATTATACATTGCACAACTCTCCCCTTCTTACTACTCTATATTTTCCTATTATGACAACCCCCTGTAACTCCTCCTCCATGCAAGTGCCAGTAAATGTAAAGGTCTATTGCATATTTTAATTAACGTAGATAAAAGCCTCAATCTTCCTTGCTACCGACAGCCCCGCCACCCGCATGATAATCTCTCAATCGCGTCTATTTATACCCATATATAAGAAATATGGTAGATTTGAGGAGAGTTTATAGAAACTATACATAAAATTTCCTAACACATAATAATATGTTTCTATATATCTCTTTCAATCAATACACTTTACATATTTATAGGATTCTTAAATCCTATTATTTAGGAAACAACATACACGACATCTCTTTAAATATATTGAGTTGTTTTAACAACTCAATTACAAACAAACACTCCTGCCACTAACAAACTCTAACAAATAACTATTCTCACATCCACAATAGTTATGTGAGTTGTGATAACAAATCACATTATTAACTTATGTGAACACTAACATTTAATTTCCTTAAAAAATCTTTGCATTTGGTTGAAGACCTTGATATCCATGGATTGTATTTTGGAATCATCCCAAGAGACATGTAGCTACTTGTACATGGTGGCTAAGGGAATGACATGGGATTGAATAACTTTTTTTTTTCCCAACCTAGACTCAAGCATAATAATTTTATTATCAAGTTCTTTATGCTACCTACTAAGCTTAACAATAATATGCATGTTTGCCTATAACTTTTGGGAACAAATGGGAGATAGAGTATGACTGATGAAGCTATAAGAACATTTTTTTTGTAGTAATTTGAATCAAAATCATCATCATAGAATCCATGGATATCATTACAATGATGGGAGCATGAGGTATAATCCATTAAACCACCTCCATACTCAAATTCCATGACTAAAAAATCATAATTAGCTAAAACAAAGTTGCACATTCAAAACAGAAAAATTTATTTACACAACAAAATTTGAATCATTATAAGAACAGTAAAATAATTTATGTACCTTCACCTGCTGTTGCACCAGTATGATAAAATTTGTTAGACCACCACTAGGCATGTACCATTAGTAGACTTTTCGACATCATAAAAATAGAGTCACCACCTCAAAATGAGGAAATCCTTGGATAAAATAGAACCACCAAGACTTCAATTTTTTTGGTTCTTCTTAGTAGTAAAGTCTTCAAGTTTGTACCAATTGAGTTAATTTTTTTTGAGTTGGAAGCCTACCAACTTATCCAAATTGGTTATTTCTAACTTTTAACTTGTAGAAGGATTCAAGATAAAAATCAAAGTTAAACATTCCCCAACAAAGACACCATTTTTTGGTGATTTGAATTGTTAATCCCAAATCCCTAAAGTTAGGCCTCTTCTTGAGAGCCAAGGGTACCAAAATAAGAGAAAAACCTTCAACCTTATGATAGGGTAGGGTAACTTCAAACCAATTACTTACGTGGGTAAAACCTCCTTCACTTTTGTCTTTGCTAAACCAAAGGGGCCTTCCCTTAGCTGTTGCAATAGATATCACTATGGGAAATAAATGTGTACGTTGCTATAGAACATAAACCATGCATAGTGTATCCCATTTTACATTGTCACTCCATACCTATATGTTGGTTTGAAGGACTCAAGGTCTTGCACCTTACTAGTTAAGTAGATGAACTACCACATTAAGTTTTTGAAATACATCTAATGATATCCCTTTAGTGTTGTTTCGTGCACTCCAATGTAGAAATAAATTAAATCACTTGAAGCACAAGCTCAAATATGTTTAAAATGATTTATATTAAGTGTGTTGGGATGATGGAGAAAATTTAGTTCATGAAAATGGGTGCCTATCCTAGCTAGGAAACATAGTTCCAAATTCTTGCAAAACATGTAATGACTAATTAACCAAATTGGATGCCTTGATGAAGATATACTTTAAGAGCATATTTAATTTAGATACACACATAAACTAAGGTCTATACATGCAAATGAATGAATATACATAAGTTGAAAAAGTTTATAAGAGTCTACTTATTAACCCAAAAACAAATATGTGCATTTATTTATTTATCTTGAGAATGATTTTACAGTTTTTTGGTTGACTAACTAGTCACTTTTGAGAACACATCTAAATACATAAGTTGAAAAAAAATCATAAGGGTCTACTTAGTAACCCAAAAACAAACTTGTACATTTACTTATTTATCTTAAGAAGACACTTTATAAAAGTATTGGAATGATTTTACAATAGATTATGGTTGACCCTCAAAACCACATCTAAAAAATGCATAAAATACTCTTGGAGACACTCAAACAATGCTTGATCTACTAGTTACATTCTTTCTTTAAAGTTTAAAGGTGTTCATTACATATATTAGGTGAACCCAAATCGTCAAAATATAGAAATGCCTTTCCCTTTTGCTAGAGATGTGATCCTAGGGCTTGTTGTTGCAATTATTTTCCTTTTGTCTAGCTATTTTTTTTTTATCTCCTCATTCCTCTATCCTCTCCTTCTATAAAGAAACTTTGGGCCTTTAATACCCTATGATACGCAGTGCCTAAATGTGATGCATCTAATTTTGCATAGATTCCAAGAAAACCAAGACCACAATCCTTTTGAAGAGGTGACCATACCTCTACTTCATGTTTTTCATCATTTGGGTGTACCCTAAATCTATTTCAATCACATCTATTTATACTTAAAAAGTATGGGGAGCCATATTACCATGATATGCAACAACTTTGACCATTAAAGGACTGTAGAAAAGGAAAGGTAATAGGTGGAAGAAATGTGTCAAGCCTTAGTGATGGTTTCTAGGTGAATAGGTGATTAGCGAGAGTTTAAGCCTAAGAGGAACCTTGGAAATGAAATGGGGGTCCAAATTTCCAAGAGGAATTTGGAACCTTGGATATATAATGAGGTTCTAAGAGGATCTTGAAAGCTTAGATATGTAATGGGGTTCTAGGAGGAACTTGGAACCTTGAATATGTAATGGGCTTTGGGGTTTCAGGAGGAACTTGTTCCAAAGTAAATTGGCGGTTTGGGGAGTGCATAAGGGATTGGAACCTTGTTTCCAAGGTGCCAATTCGTCTTAACGTTGCATATTATCACCAAAGAGAAGACAACCTTAAATTTCATTGTATCTTAGAGATGAAAAACTTGAAACATAAGTTATATTACGATCTCCCAACATCCATAAACCCAAGACCTTGATCATTTCACCTTTGTAGGAATGTGGGAACTCAAAGGAATTGGGGAACTAAGGACATGTTCCAAAATCCCTAAAAATTCAAAAAATTCAAAATGGTGTAATTTCTCCAAATGAAGGAAAAAATAGTAGCATTGACCATAAAAGTGCCCCATTAACACATTTCACTAAGAAATTTTAAACATGTCTATTTTGAATGGATGTCCTTAGACAATATTTCAACACAAGGGACCCATTGAATATTTGTTAGACTGGTTATCAATAATGGGTGAGATAGGGCCAAGCACACAAACTCTTGAATAGAGCATGAAGAAATGAGACACATTAAATTGGGGTGCCAACAAAGTGATTTTCACCAAAGGAGCAAGTAGACCATTTGAAGATATTGCACCATGGAGCTTTATACTTTGAATAACCTAGTTCTTTATAGCACCCTTTTAAGCATATTGTCCTCTAGAAGTGGCACTAAATAACCACTTGTTAGTTCCAAGATATCATTATAAAATGAAACCACCATATTTAGATCTTGGAAAAATGCTTATAATATTTGATTATCAACATGAAATTCATGGATATAATCTTGTATCTTCTTTATGACTTGATCCATAGATCCTCTAAAGAGCCCCTGTTTTGTTTACCCATACTAGATTTTTTTCTTTCCACATTGCCATTCTATTTCCTCCTCCCTTTGCTACTCATTCAAAACTATTATTTGTATGAGACCATCCCCAATCTCATATCACTCATTGTATCCAATTTCAAATTTCAAATTTAAAATCAACCAAATCCACCACCCTTGACCACAACCAACCATTACCTATGAAATAATCCTCCCCTAAAATTGCTTTAAGTAAACTAAGATTCCCTTCTACACCATAATTGAGAATATTTTTTAGATGTTGGTTCAAGGTTGAGCTATATCATGAGTCATTTGATGATTCCTTATGTGCCACACATACTAACAATACCACACAAGTTAAAAAATTAAACATACATGAATAAAATTAACCCTTCATATACTATAGGCCACACAAACTAGAAAAATGCCATAAGTAATCCCACCTCTACAATTGATGCCACATAAAAATCCAAGGTGATTCAAAATTAATACTATCATGCTTTAAAATGTGCATGCAATATACATCAATATTATGGATGCCTCTTGAATATCCAAAGAGCATATATTTAAATCATCCCACACCGACTAACATTTACAATGGTTAATCCTTCTTAATTATGGGTTCCAGTCGATTCCAATATTAAACCTCCTTTATTTTAATTAGTGTAAAGTTCAACTAAAGCACACCATGGTTAGCCAAGTAATTTGCTTCTCCATTTTGACATCTATAGTTATGTGTCCCTATAGTCTCATTGAATTTATCCTTCAATTCTAGAACTTTTATGATCACTTTTAATTTTTAATTTGGACAATTGTCTCTTAATTTGTCTCTTAATTACATTGACAATTATCGATGAATCACCTTCTATCTCCACATCTCTATACCCTACTCTATGAATAGCTTTCAAGGCATAAAATAACACATCTCATTTCATATTATTATTATTTTTAGAATCTAATTGCTCTAATCCATCTAAAATAAAATCACCCTCCTCCAACTATAATGCCCCATCAAGGACCGTCGAGACATTATCTTAGAAAACACACACATTTTTTTCAACACTAACACCACACATATGAAATAACATCACATTGTATAATGACACACTGAAAGAGACATAATCATTGCTTAAGAAACATGGCACAAGTGGAAGAATTACATCACCAAGCCAAAAAATCAACCCCAAGAGGGATATGACCCAACAAAGGGCCTCTAAAAAATGGGTTAGACCCTTAAAAGACTAAGCAACCCTAAGAGATACAAGTTGCTTAACACAGAGGTGACAATGGGTTGATTTCATGTATAAGCACATTTTCCAAAATAAAATTTGGCATAAATTCTCAATGAAAACACCTATCAATGAGATAGGAAAATTAGGAGACTCACAAGATTATGGGAATCAAATTTTGTTCATTAATTTTTCCCAAAAAACTCTAGAAGCACTTGCTATTTGATGAACAAAGGGACTATAACATACCATAGGACTACAATACACCTAGAGGACACTAGTGCCCAAGTGGGATACTATCATGATAAAAGGACACTAGCACAACTCCACTAATGTCCTACAACTATGCAATTGTCTAGGTCTAGCATTGGAATCCTATTTTGGCGCTAGAGTCCTAGGAATGTGTTGTAGTCCTTTCTTGCATTGGTGTCCTGGAAAGTGAGCAAATCAAGGCCCATTTCTAGACCTCTAGGCCTAGCACACCACTCAATAACCTCATGGAAATAAACGTGACACAAAACAAAATCATAATCAATAAAAATAATTGAGATATTGAGATGCTCATAGGAAACCAATCCCACATCACACTAGCACACGAAGGAGATAACTCCTAGGGGTTGAGGAACATTCAAGCCTAACTCCAACATAGGACCAAAAATGCAAGGAATTAAGGGTGAAGTTTTCTACACCTATTGTCCATGCCATGACCATACCAAGAACCCTAAAACAATCTCACAATGAGACAAGTCCCCACAACCATACAAACTAAGGAACACAAGAGGATCCTAATGGTTTCAATGTTCAATTATATGTTTTCTAAACTTGTATTCATTTTAAACCCTAATGAAATATTCTCTAAATTTATTTTATCCAAAAGAAAAGTTAAAGAGAGCATATTAGAAGGCATTTGTGTTCGAATCCAACACCAAATAATGTAAAAGTATTCATAATATTGACGCCAATTATAGGTTAGTTTACAATCCATCTACTAAGGAGCTTCCAATAATTCAATAATTTTTTACAAATATCCTTCAAAACACATTTTAGAAAACTACACATCAATAAAATAAATAATTTATGTAGACTTTCTTTCTAGCTTTCTCGCAATCCCAAGTTCTTTCTAAGATCATCTAGTCTTTAATGGTGGTTCCATGTCACCCAACCATGTGCTACCCTTAGGTCCACCACATCATGCTAGGAGATAATCACATGAGCCATACACATGCTTAGACCAAAGACTTGGGAGTAAGGCTTACACACACACCAAACATGGAGTATATACATAATATAAACAACATACAAGAGTCACTCAACCAATAATACCTAAAGGATAAGGATATAAATTCTCAAGTACAAATCTAATGGCCATATGGATGAGATCTTAGAGAGGGAGTAGAGAGTGTCATCACAATATCCTATGGTACTAGCTAAGAAGGATCAAGTACACCACTCATAAGAGACGAGGTCACTCAATCAGCATGTACCAACACTCCTTGAGCAGGCACATGTCTTCTACACTCATATTGAACCTATATGACCACTCAAGATATGTCGTAGGAAAAATTATCTTATTTTATTTTAATTAACCATGAAATTTTAGTTATCACTTGTTAAGAAACTCTTGCATGAGGTATCCTTGGCCCACTTTAGACCCTACAAAACATTGGGAGCCACTCCCCTACTACTTTCTAACACGTCCATCCTAGGTTCTTCACAACTCAACATAATTGAGTGTGACTCGAAAAACAAACCAAGAAAAAATTGGCACAATAAAATTTAAACATGATTTTTAAATGTTTATAACAAAATTCCTATGGAGGAAGTATACAATTCCCCATTCCAAATCATTCAATTCAATTTCAAAATTTAACTTTTCCTAATTATTTCAATACAAAAATAAAAAAATTCTTCAATCTCCATTTTCTTGAAAATCAACAAATTTCTATTTTCCCCTCATTTCCAATTTTTTCTCAAAACAAAAGTAAGTGGCCTTTGGTTCAACAAGAACAACAACTACTTCGGCGAAATAAAAAACTTGAATTATTATGAGTATTTTTTATAATTTGGGCATGGTGAGAGCATAAAAAAGATATTTTGAAAAAAAATAAATACAATTAAAATTAAATTCATTTCTAATTGTAAAAAAAAAAAAAAAATATAATTAAAAATTAAATCTACTTTAATTGCTCCAATTTATTAAACTATAGAAGTCCCATGCCCCTTTTATGTGGGTGAGCATGACATCCAAAATGGAAAAGACCCTCAAAAATATCCAAAATGGAAAAGACCTCAAGAAATAAAGAAGAGAAAGAACCGCCTAGTTTCCTAAGCTACAATTCTAATTGAGCAAAAATTTAAAATTAGTTGCATGTGAGAAAAGTTTCTTTGGCTTGACAAAGACCTTTGTAACCCAAAATTTTTATGCATTTTCAAAAGTCATTTTCTTGTAAATTTTTGAGGGTCAGTTGTAATTGTAATTTTAAAATCCAAACAATTTTTACTTTCTAGAACTAAGGAACCCATGAGGTCACAAATGAGGAACCCTATATCCCAATATAAACATAAGGCCAATAACAATTTAAAGTGAGGTTTGAACCTTACCGGTGTTAGAACAACAACAACACAACTTAACCATCACACTATGCCACTACCGACAATTGTTGTAACTACAAATTATTCTTGTAATAAAATTTTGAAAGATCTCACCCTGTGGAGCCCCAGAGCACTCTTACTAAAGCCCTCCACATAAATTTATGTGTTTTGTGCTTATTGTTTTTCTCGATTAATTTTGCATTGTAAGTTTTTCTCTCAAGTTTCCTTTTCCTTTTTTTTAATATTTTAATTTCTATTTTTCTTTTATACTTATTTTCTTAATGTTTCTTTAAGATGCAATTGAGTGAAAATGAACATTCAACATCACTTCATTCTCATATTTAATAACACAATTAAATTTAGTATATGCATTCCTATCCAAATAAATATTTTGAAAAAAATTAATTTTTAACCTTATTTTTCTCTTTTCTCAAATCACATAAATATTTCACTAGATAATGTGCAATCATTTAATTTATCAAAATCCATTTATGATCAACAAGGAAATTAGTCCACTAAATTAAATCACAAGGATGGATTTTGGAATCGCCTCTAATTCAAATCCAGGTTAACATAGGGTCATACAAGACACATCTTGTACTTAGTTTGAGTACGATTGACAATTAACAATAAAAAGATCTAGTGTGAAATCTTTGAGATAACAACTGCTGGTATAACTTAGACTTACATATTCAAGTGGAGAAATACTCTATGCCAATACACACATCAAGTGTACCTCAACATATATATAATAGCCGAAGCATAGCATAATCAATCAATGAGATACATCATCTAACATGTAAATCAATGCATCTAAAATGTGTCATACTACAATGATAATGTCTTTTCACAACATGAATAATACAACATATATCCATATATATGTAAACAAGATAGAAATGGGTAAAACTACTATAAAACATAACCATAATAATAACACATGTATCTCGAAATATACACTATGATCCAGATGTCAATACAGAATAACATATAGCCCCTGTAATATACACTATGATCTAGATGTATTCCCCAAAATATACAATCGATCAACAAGGAAATTAGTCCACTAAATTAAAATCACAAAAATCACTCTATTAAATCACAAACAAGGGGATGGATTTTGGAATCACATCTAGGTTAACATGCGTGGTCATACAAGACACATCTTGTACTCACCTTGAAAGTATGATCAACAATTAACAATAAAAGATCCAATGTGACATCTTTGAAATAACAAGCTAGGGACAACTTCCTGGACTTGCATATTCAAGTGGAGAAATACTCTACACCAATACACACATCAAGCTGCACTCTCAACATATAAGGTTAAGCATGCAACATAATCAATCAATGAGGTACAACATCATATAACATGTAAATTAATGCATCTAAAATGTGTCATACTACCATGATAATGTCTTTCCACAACATGAATAATACTACATATATCCATATATATGTAAACAAGATAGAAATGAGTAAAGCTAGATACAAATGAGTAAAGCTAGTGACAAAGCATAACCATAATGATAACACATGTATCTTGAAATGTACACTATAATCCAGATGTCAATACAAGATAACACATCAACTCAAAATAATCAAATATATGAAGACTATCAAAATGGACACATGAAAGACATTATACCAACTAAACCTAATTTCAAAATTCAGCTTGACCATACTTTGATGCCTGCTACCTCAATTCCGCCCTTCTATTTTTGTCCTCTACTAACCCTTGAACCATTAATTATAAGATGGAAATATAATGTTTATTCCTCTAGGGTATGAAGCCCTTTCAATGAGATTTTCCAAGACATTAAAATCCCGCGACTAGAATCCGTTTTGACAGGCGTGCTCCCTCAACTCTTCTATATATTTCACATACATTCGTTCATGGTTGTAGGCAAAGCAGTAGAGAGTATTTTCTTCTTCTGAAGTTAGTTATCAGCGACAATGGCGTCAACTTCAGGAGAAGAAGAAGAAAATGCCGCAGAGCTCAAGATAGGCGAAGGTACGTTGGTTTTCACTTCACCATCTTCAATTTTAACATACCCATTAAATCTTTTTCAACATCCACAATATTCTATCCCTATTGAGACTCTAGATACCTTAAACTTTGCATGAAATTCTTGAATCTTTTACTGGGCTTTGTCTGTTTCAGTTTTTCCAAAACTCATCTGTCATGAAATGCAAATTCCAAGGCATAACTTTGAATTGGAATTCGGAACAATTTTGATTTTTATTGTTAGGGTTTAGGTTTCTTATTACTGAAAATTCCCTAGACATTATGTTCAATCTATGTATACACGTTTAAATGTTTTCAACACACATAAATCATTTTTATTTTTGTTGTTAGGATTTTAGGGTTCCACTAGGACTGTGTGTGAACTCAAGGTAGGCGAATTGAGTTGGTTTTATGTTTACTACCTTCAATTTTTATATACCCATTTGATTTTTTCAACATTGATGAAATTATGTCCCATTGATTTTATTGCTACACCACAGCAAAATTCGAATCCTGGGTTTCTTAAAATTTAGAGTGAAACTTTAGACTTTTTGTTTGGATACCCTCTACATTCTTTTTTTCCCCTGTAAATGGATATTTCGAATAATGCAGCATAAAATCTTTTATTTTGATTTTTATTGACAGGTTTTACTGTCTTTACTATGAAATCTTCGAATTTTAAATTGGGCGCCCTCCAGAGTACCATTTTTTTATTTGCACGGAGATTTTTATATCCATTAAATGCCAATGCCATTGTAGAATTTTTAGCCGTGCAAGTTAAAATCCTTATGGTTGATTTTTATTGTTAAGATTCAGGGTTTCTATTGAAAACCTATGACCGAACAAAGTCTTTTTCTTTGTGTGCCTTTTGTGCCTCCCGAGTGATTTCTGGGCTATGGCACTTATCCTGGCTGGGAAAATTTAAGGAGTGAATTTTTTTTGACACAAATCATATGGCAGGCAAATCCTTTTCGGTTTAAAACATAAGAAATATATGTATTGCAGATCATAGAAGCATAAATCGGCAAAAACGGCTAAATCGCGATTTTGAAAAAATCTGGGAGGTTGCCGATTTTTTTGCCTGAAAAAATCCCGATTTTTTCGGCAGTCAACGTTTGTCAAAAAATCATTGAAAATCGGCAAAAAATCGGGCTTTTTCGAATCGTGAAAAAATCGCGTGTAAAAAAAAACCCTAAAAAAAGACGCGTTTTTGCTTTTTATATGGCGTTTTCTCCTTTTTAAAGCGTGAGTGAGAGTTTCTGATGTCCGCGAAAACATCTGAAGGCGGCTGAAGGTTTTCCAAGTTCGAATCAACTCAAAAGACCCGATTTTTCATTGACGCGAATTTCTGAACCAGTTTTCTTCTGTTCGTTTTTTTGGGCGCGTTTTGCTTGTTTCTCAACATAAAATCTGAGGTAGGTCGCCATTCCCAGTTTTTATTAATTTTTTGATATGTAAAAAAACGCCATTGCCATTTTTAATTAAAATAAAATAAAAATAAGAGCATTGTTTAGTAATTTGAGAAATTGGAATATAAGTAGTTAATAACTTAATACATTATTACAAATATATACAGTCTTCCCCATTAGATTGTGATTTTATTTTTAATTAAACTGTGAAAAATATAATATAATTATATTACTTAAATGTTATAGTCTAGAAACAAATCTTTTCAAGTGATTTTATTTATTATTAATTTAAAACAACTAAATCAAAAGATTAAAAATAAATAAAAACATGGTTGTGTTCATTACAAGTTATAATTCAGCAAGTCTTCTTGATCTCTTTATCTCAAACTGTATAAAATAAGTTTTAAATTTCTTAATAGTGCAGTGGGTATGGTGAGGCTTGATTAGGGTGATTAAATTTTAAATATTATATATTGAATCAATTTGGAATAAACGTTATTCCTTTCAAATTCTAGTTATGGAGCATTTAGATACTCTCATCTAATCAATTTAACTTAATTACTCTTAATCTCATCCAAAAATTGTTAAATATAATCCTAATTCTTGGGCAGTTTTTGTTATTGTTTGTTTGTAGTTTGTTAGAGCTTAGTTTTCATATCAGTTTTCTGTTTTTGATAGTTACAAACTTACAGCAGAGATGTAACTGTCTGCCTCTGCCTTATTTTGTAATCGCTGTCTTTGTTTGTTTTAATATAATTTTCTGGAAGTGTCTTCTTTTTCTTGCTATCAATCATGGCCTGACAGTGGTATCAAAACCTAGGCTTTTATATATTTTCCCAATCAATTTTCAATTCAAAATTTGTATTTTCATACAAGAAGAAAATGTAAAAAATGTTTGTCTTCTCTCCTAACTGTCCACAAAGTAGACTGAATAAAAAATGTTTATTGCAGATTTGATCATAATGCCACGTCAAAAAGACTTTGCATGGTCACATTGTACTTCAGTCTCGGGTACAACGAAGGTTAAATGCAACTGGTGTAAAACTAATATCAACGGGGGCATTTATCGTTTCAAATGGCACTTGGCAAAAGAGCCAGGGAATAACAGCACTCCTTGTCCTGGATGCCCTGCAGATGTCACACACCAGGCACTACTGGCTCTTCATGCGATTCCTGAGAACAAGGCAAAAAAGGCAAGAACCGGGGTTGAAATAGGTTCTAATTCTACAAATAGTAGAGGGAATCAAGGTCAGGATGATGATGCAAGTGAGTTTTTGAGGGAATCAGGGTCAACACCTCCTTCTACAGCGCGTGGCCCAAACACAGGTGGAGGAAACATTAATGCTTTCTTTGCACCTCGTACTACACCAGGAGCACAAACCACTTTGGAGAGTACAGGATGGAGGAAGAATGTCCATGAACAAGCAAGGAAGGCGATTGGAAACTTTTGGTACTACTCTAGCTTGCCATTTCATGTTGCTAGATCGCCATATTGGCAAGGTATGGTGGATGCTATTGCAGGTGCGGGTCCTGGGTTCAAAGCCCCATCTTACGAGAGCTTGAGGGTTGGTATGCTCAATGATGCAGTACGAGATGTTAAAGATGTTGTTACAGAGCATAAAATAGAGTGGGAAAAGACTGGTTGCACCATAATGTCAGATGGATGGACAGATAGAAGGAATCGAACCCTCATCAACTTCCTTGTCTCTTGTGAGATTGGCACTATATTTTTGAAATCCCTGGATGCATCCGATACTATCAAATCTGCAGCTGCATTGTTTGAGATGTATGATCTTGTGGTAATAGAAGTTGGGCCACAAAATGTGGTTCAATTTATTACAGACAATGCTGCAGCTTGTGTAGCCGCTGGTAGACTCTTGACAGACAAATACCCATCTATATTTTTTACCCCATGCGCAGCACATTGCCTTGATCTAACCCTTGAGGACATTGGAAAACTTGAATGGGTTAAGGAGGTATTGCAAAAGGCCCGCAAGGTTACAAAATTCATTTATAATCACACGAGGGTTTTGTGCATGATGCGTACTTTCACAGAAGGCAAGGAGCTAGTTCGCCCAGGGGTGACAAGATTTGCAACACATTTCCTTGCACTACAGACTCTATGCCAACAAAAAATGAATTTGAAACGAATGTTTGTTTCAAATGAGTGGGAGTCGTCTGGCTTCGCAAATCTAGTAGAAGGCATAGCAGTGGCAGGCTATATGTACTCTTCTAGTTTTTGGGATGCAGCTGAACAAGTTGTAGAGTTTTCAGAGCCTCTAGTAAAAGTCTTAAGACTAGTGGATGGGGATAAATCCCCCATGGGTTATTTGTATGAGGCCATGGATAGGGCCAAGGAGGTGATGAGGGGTAGGATGCAAAATGACAGGGACACTTATATGCCGTTATGGGACATAATTGATAGAAGATGGGATCAGCAGATGCATTCTCCTCTCCATGCTGCAGGATATTATCTTAATCCAAGTTTGTTCTATGACTCTTCATTTAGAAATGATGATGGTGAGGTAACACAGGGCTTGTTCATGTGCATGGAAAAAATGCTTTCCAGAGAACAATTAAAGGGAGCTATGGGAGAGTTAGCAACGTACAAGCAAGCAAGGGGTTTTCTCTCATCTATAGCCGCCATCGAAGGCAGAAATACCTTGCTACCAGGTAGACTCTATAAACCTGTGATAGTCTCTATTTTGTGGACACGATGATTATTTTAAGATATTCTTACATGATATCATCTCCATGTAATGTGTTTTTGCAGCACAATGGTGGGATTATTTTGGTCATGAAACCAAAAACCTTAGATGGATGGCGAGACGCATTTTGAGCCAGCCATGTAGTTCATCTGCTTGTGAGCGTAATTGGAGTGTTTTTGAACACATACACTCCAAGAAACGCAACCGGCTAACACAACAACGAATGAGCGACTTGGTGTTTGTTCACCACAACCTCCGCTTGAAGCTGAAGAAAGCTCAAGGTTAGACTTTCAATATACTTGTAGTTAGTTGAAATTGTATTCATTATCTTTTTCACTTGTAAGGCCAAGACTAATTCCTACATGGGCTGCAACAGGTACTGTTGAGGATGATGACCCAATTGACCTTGATGAGATTGATCCAGATAATGAATGGATTGCTGCTGACGAAGATTCTCTTGCACCTGAGGATATCGATATACTAGAGGAGGCTGGACTGCCTGGTCAATATATGAGGATTTGGTTAGAAGCACTGGAGTAGGAGCTTCATCATCAAGACCTGCTACCCTCTAGCGTTGTTGTCATTGGCTACATTTTTTTTTTGTCACTTTGTACTTAGATTAGAGGTTGATTTTGTACAAAGTTACACACTATTGTAATTGACATTTTGTCATATGTCAACATCTACTTTTATTTATGAGAACTGAGAAGTATATTTTGTGCAATGCAATGTAATCAGCGATATGAATATATACAAAAAATATCTATTTTCTATTTAAAATCTCTGTTTTATTTGCTCTCTATATCTCTATGCTATGGAAATGACCTTGAGTTTTTAGAAAACATAGGTTTTGTCTATTTTTCTACATTCCTTTACATTTTTTTTCAAATCCGATTTTTTCCCGATTTTTTCACGATTTTTCAAAAAATCCTGATTTTTTGGTTTGCCGATTTTTTCCCCAAACGATTTATGCTATGCTGCTATGTTGCAGATGATTATAAGGCAAAAATTAAGATTTTACTACTAGTCCGTGTATATTTTGGAAAATTTAACAATTTAATGTACTTTTTGGAAGGAAGATCGGCTCTCATGAGGTGGAGAATCTAATTTTGAAAAATTCAGTGAAGAGTTAGCTAATCAAGGGAAAAACTATTGCATAAATAATACATTGAGTGCGTTGTCTTTCTATTACCAATGTTGTGGCTATATGCTGTCTTTTTGGCTTGTTCAATTGGTAACACTTGCTACACTGGTTTTGTTAAATATATTGCATGCTTTGGGTTTGGGTTCGAGATTTTCACCCAGCATTCTACTTTAGTTTTCTTTTGAAGAATCACATCTTCCTCAAGTTTCTACGGTGCACTTATGTCAAGACTCAAATCCTATATGAAGGTAGAGACTCGCCCTTCTTTTTCATCAAGCATGGATGTCTCATAGAGTTTGAGGTTCTCTGCATTAACGGCTCAGTAATTATGTGTATAAGAGGGCAGATTTAGCTTGTAGGAATTATTGCCTACCAGAACATCAAGATGTCCATGTGTAAATGCCTTTAACTTCCTTGCTTGCTCTTGAAGCTTTTCCTTCTGAGTTACAGCAATGCTTTGACTTCAATGTGAAACTCCTCTTACGATGCTGGTCATGGCTTGCTTTGTACTTGGTTTGGGAAGCCTGCGCCTTTATTGGACTTGCAAATGAATTCACTTTATCTCGTTGATCAACTTTTCAGTGCTCCTGGCTTCATTTGATATTCTTTCCCTTAATCATTTCTTACCACCCATATACAGCATTCAAAGGTGAAGCTGGTGAATATCCAAAACAATTTTCTGTTTGAGATCTAACTTTAGAATCTTAGTTGAATGGACATGTTTATTGCAGGATGATGAATGACTATTAAATTCTCATTCCAAGTCTAAGATGTTTCTGGTTAAAGTCTCTCAAGAGCTGCTTTAATGTTGTAGTCATCATTTTGGAAATAATACTTTCAGCAACCCAAAATAGATGCAAACATTTGGAAGTAAATTTGCTGCTGCTTGCCCTTTTGATTATAATCTTCTCACAAAATCGGCAGAGTAGGAATCAGCAAGAAGTGCAGAGCTTTCTTTATCTTGGTTTGATTGATACTACAAAGCATGCAGCCTCTTTTGATTTTGGAAACTTTATGAATTTGAAGCCAGTAGACATATCTTTTTAGGTTGGCAAGTATCTTTCCACTCCAAAAGGATCATCAACTTTAGAAGTATGAGCCTTGCTTATGAGCTGAATTCTCTTGAAGTAAATAGTCGATCTTGCAACTCTCTTTGGCCTTGCAAATGCTGAAACATCAGCTCCCCAATGTCCCGACGTCCTCACAGAACTATGCATTTTAAGTGTGAATCTAGTTTTTGTATCCTTAAATATATTTCCAGTGATAAGTAGTAAAACACGGTTGAATCCTGATAGCAATATCACTATATTTCCAGTTTCAACATGACAGTAAAAAGTAGTTAAACCTTTACCTTATGATCAGCTGCATTGAGAAAACTATTCTGTTGTTTTTGCAAATACTCTATTGCAGGCAAAGGAAATTTTAACGGTCTGCTTACTAAGGATATTTTAATTAATAATCAAAACAAATTATAGTGCCTGTTTCTTAAAATTACTTGATTGTTTGTAAATTAATTTAGATATAATATTTCAATATTCATTTTTTATTTGCTTGTTATCCTGTAAGACTTGCCCATATTTTATTAGTTTTAATTTGCAGAATTCTTGAAAGCGAAGTGTCTCATGAATGCTGAGGTTGCCCTAATTCTGGAGAAAAAATATGATCAGCTTCAGCAGGCATCTGAAGATGCTTCATCTCAAGTGTCTCAGTAAGAACATTTTAGTTTTGCTTCTGAAGGACTATTCTTCTTTCAATAATGGTTCCATTTGTGAGATGAGATCAACAGGAAGCTTTAGAAAGAGATATTGATCTTTTGGTATGGGGATTTTTTTTCTTTTTCATTTTGCCATATAATATTTTGGTTATGAATGCTGCATTTTGTTTCTTGTCTATGCAGAGTGTTTGAGAGATCTTTGCAGTATGTGACACGGTTTAGTCGTTACAAAAATCCAGATGCTGTGAAACAAGTTCGAGAGTATCCTTTTTCCATGTCTTTTTAGATGACTGACAATTTTTAGAAGGCATATATTTGATAGTTTCGGCATTTAAAAGTAGATAACTAGCCAACGAACCTTTATTTGAATCTTGATGTTTTTGAAAGCATTGTGGATTTTGGAATCCTTTACTCAGCCTAATGCAGTGTGCTGAGCAGACATACATTGAGCGAATTTGAGGTATTATTTACTGTTCCTTTAGTTTTATTTACTTTTCATACATTTAAAGGTGAAGCTGAATCCTGTCATTCAATTCAGCTTTGCGTAATTGGCAATCTTTGCCCAGACACTGCAGAGGAGGCTAAAGCTATGGTTCCATCACTAAAAGTAAGCTCAAAAGTTGCCCGTTATTATAGTTCATGTGTTTTGAATAATCAAGAGAATGTTAGTTGTCTCTAAATCAGGGTTCTTAGTGGTTCACATAAATTTCTAGTTTTATGGTGTATTCTTGCATTTGCATCTTTGCAAAAAAAATTCTTCGTAGTATGTTTACTTTGAACATTGAAGTAAAGTCTTTACCAGCCTTTAATATTAAATTTAAGTTGAAACTAGATTTGCGTTTGAAGAACTGGTAATGTAGTTGCTTCTAATCTTCTGGTCAATGAATCATTGGTAGAAATCAATTTTAAATTATCTAGTTAACATGACTAGAAAACCTTTAATTTCAATTTAATTAAAATCCTTCTACTTCTATCACAATACCATTTAAAATTCAAATAACCTATTAAAACTCTGCAACAACCTGAACCTGATGAGCCAATTTTGAGCAGATTCACTTTTACTTATTCAGGTGGAACACCCTGAATGATAGCTATTTTATTTTATACTAACAACCATTTTTATTTAATGCTGCAGCATAAGGGCCGTGGGTTGGATGAT
>VDFB02005956.1:0-13339 GCA_007258455.2 Sequoia sempervirens | reverse complement strand
TTGGAAGTTATTTCTAATAGTTTTATAATGCATGGCTACAAGGAATACTAATAGTCATTGAAGAGTTGTTTATCAAATCATTGAAGGTGAGTTCTTGGGGGTGTAACATGTGTTTAAGTATGTTTCAGGCTTAGTAAAGGTGCTCAAAATGTTGAAATAGTTATTTGGGTCTTGGAAAGAAAATTTGAAGTTTTGAGGTTTTTAAATGCCATTGTTAGGCATTGAAGGACAATTTATTAGAAGTAGAGATAAACTGGGGTTTTAAGGATTCTAATTGATTTGAATCCATCATTAATGAGATGGTAAGGGTATTTTTAAGGTTCTATAGAGATTTGGGACTCTGAATGCAAGGGTGAGTATTTGAGTTATGTGATCTTGTGATGAGAAAACAAACAAAGCAGGTTTGAGTTTTGTTAATTGGAATTGAGAAAGTTGATTTCTTCCTTTGTACTGCATCATGGACACATGTAACATATTTCCTTACACCCCTTAAAATTTTCATACATGAAAATATTCTCTTTCCTAGCTTGGGTGCTTAGAATATGCTAAAAATAGCTTATGATAGATGCCTTACACATCTTACAACTGTCATAGCTAACACACTTACAGTTGTAAGAGAATTTGTCATAACTAACTAAAAATAGTCGATTCTCTTACATCCTATCATAACCCAACTTGGGTGCCAACTTTCTCCCATGCATTCAAAGATTCCTTATGACATGTCATAGAATATATCATATGTCATAGATTCCAAAGTGGGACACCTATGTCCACTTGGGATGATTATGTGTCATCCAGTCACTTCCAATGGGGATGCCACCCAACCAATGGGTCCCAATTTATGACATGACACCATAGGAAATTAAATAATACAAATAAATACATTAATACATCAAATTAAATCAATATTAGGACTCTAAGTTTGAGAAACCTTAATCCCAACAATATCTTAGGATTGCATATAGGGGGCAACTTCCTTTTAATGATGTAGCTTTATTTGGAAACATATGTTTGGAATAGGTCTTTCCAAATAAGCTCTCATGTATCTTTCATGTATTGGATTTTATCGTATTCTACTTTAAAGTAATTTCTCACAACATGGTGTTTAGCAATTTATTTAAAGTGGGGGGCATTATGCCTCCCACTTGTTGCTTGCTTGATGTCGTGACCTCTTGTTCAAAGTGTGGTCTTCTTATTTCATGTGATTTGTCTTCTTGTTGATTACACTGGGATTAATGTCTGTTGATGGGTGTTTTTACACTTCTCAACATATGAAACGCACAAGTATGCTACCTCTCTTGAAAGACAACTTTCTACAAACAAGTTGCAAAAAATTATCCCAAGGTCTCTCGGGTGTTAGGTCATGACAATGCTTAGAATAGTTCAGTTGGTTGATGTGATTTGCTGGTAATCACAGGGTGGCCTTTATGGTTTACAAAACATGGGAAGTTGGGTCTATAAATGGAGTTTCAAAGTGTTGGAAATGAATGAACAGTGGCTTCTCACTCAAAACAACAAGTTGAAACTCACCATGTTCATTAGATTTAGCTTTGTTGTGATGCTTGGAATCCTACTCTAACAAAGAGTTAAAATAAAAATCAAAAGAGAAAGGGTAAGAGAAGCTAATCTAAATCTAAGCTATGAATTAACAGTAACAATGGAGGATGCTACAATAGACAGACTCCCATAACTAAGTTTTGCTTGACCAAGAGGAATCTATAGCTACACAAAACCAGTGCAATCTCCTAAGGTCTGCAGATTTTCAGATTGTGCATTCACTTCATGAACACACAATTGAACCAAGTTGCAGCAATGAAATAAACAAGCCCAGGATAACTTTACACAACAATTTTTCATCAACAAGTGCCAAAAGTATGGGCTAGAAGTCCATCAAATACTATAATAACAACCATTATCAAAGCCATCCAAGAAACTAACTAAAACTAACATGGAGATTGAATCATGTATGCAAAATGAGAAAGTTCAAAGAGAAACACCAAAAAATGATGCAATGCTTCCTTTTATTACTGAAAAAATTCTCTTACAATAATTCACCACCTTACAAATGAGGAGCAAGCCCCTATTTATAGTTTTCCAAAGGTAGAATGAATGACCAGGATTGATTTACATTGTGTGGCCCAGATTTGATATAGCTTAGGGTTTCACCTACCCCCAATATTTCATAATATAAAATACAGTTTTTTCTTCTTCTCTATTTTTTCTTGTAGCCTATTTTGTCATCTAGTGACCTTGACATTGTAGTAGTTTTGTCTTCTAGCTATCTCCTTTGCTGTGGCTGAAAACTGACAAAGGTTGCCCCTCTCTCTAATGTTTTTGCAGCATCCTTTCAGCCAATCAAGTGAGTCTCCTTATAGATTTGTGTCACTGAGAAGTAGACATGTTGCTCCCAATTCCGGTGGATAGCCCCTTAATGATTATAATCATTTGGCGAAAGGATGAAACAACTCCCTCTTGCTTCTGACTTTGGTAGACAACCTTCTGTGCTCTTAGCGTTGACTTCCTTTGGCATGCAGTCATATGTTGGTCAATCCTCCTTTGACAAACATCCATTTCCTGTGCGTATTTGATTTGAATTACATCATTCCCAATACATCTTTCGTGAAAGGACTCCTCATTGTAGCACCAGTTCTATTGATGGATGCTAGGAGGAGAGGCAAGCATAAAATGAATGATGACTGCAGTGATGTGTTCTTTCCTTGTTCAACCCTCTTTCTGAGTTGAAATCTCTATCCTTGATGCGATCTCACATGGGGGTCCTCTGTGGACATCCTCGCCTTGTTAACCTTTTCAAGGAGACTCCCTGATGGTCTCTTAGTAGGTTCCATAAATCCTGCATGCAAGAGATGCAGTAAGTGCATTTACATATAAATTCAGGCGAATATCAATCAAATCCTGCAAATCAAGCATTAGGTCCATTAATACATCATCAAAGATCATAAAATTCATCATCGTTTAGCATTTGGGTTCATTTAGATCATATAGACCAATGCGGGCTCCATAGTGCAGGTTTCCCCAAGCTAGAAGCCGTCAGGATGAAGGCAGTGAGGAAATGACTCTGAAGCCATGGAGACCAGCAAGCGACCGCCTGCAACAAAAAATTCACATAGGTGAGTTGGTGATCAAATTTCTAATGAGGTAATTAGGCATGTGTGGAATTGACCAATGAGGTACCCACAGTTGTTAGATTAGGCTATGATGCACTTGCCAGTTTGGAGTATGCGAGCACAAGGAGGTCAAAGGACATTTGGAGCTCAGCTGTTAAGCAATGACCTTTGAGGAACAATGACCTACAGGTGGAGTTCCACATTGTGGGACCTATGGGCACCTTAGACAGCTAGAGTGGTGTCTTGAAGTTTTATCGTTATGGGACGTGCAGATGGAAACTATAGGGCCGTCGTCGCATGTTTGCTGTTTAGGAACGACCTCAGAGAGATGGCGGTCTGTAAGCAGTGGTCCACGTAGGTAGGCCCACATCAAGCTCCTAGACTTAAGTTTTGGCATTTGTCAAACTTCAATAGAGCAAAGGGAAACCAATCCTATGGAACCCGCCATTCAAGAAGATGCAAGTGCTCAGATGTTAGGGAATGACGATGGAGTAAGGGCTACCCATAGATAAAATTCCATAAAGGTCGGCCCACATGCTACTTTTTTCATGGTATGATCACAAGGTAAATTTGGGTTGAGGTCACTTAGCATATGCGAAACGGAGAACCTTCAATTGTCTTCCCTTTATCAAAATGAACCTCTTTTGCTCATGCAGGTGTAAGGAGTGCAGGTGCAGCCAATGGGAAGGACGTTGATGTTCAACTATTAAGTAGCAACTAAAGGCAGATGACATCCCACATGTGGATCCCCGTGGACAGAAACCCACAGATAGAAACCTGCAGCTAGCAACCCACACACGAAAACCCACAAAGAAATTTCCACAAAGTCACAAAACTTGGTAAATTTGAGATTTTTGATTTTAGCACATGGGAAAAGGGGCATAAAGAGTTCCAAGATATATTCCCTTAAGATTTGACTCATTTAAAAAAATCCTAAATTTGGGATGCGGAAGCTAGAGGGTTTTGGCACCGTTTGCAATGACATTCCACAAATGGACTTCTGCAGACAGAAACCTACAGATGGAAACCTGTAGCCAGCAACCCACACATGGAAACCTACAGCGAAATTTTTGCAAAGTCTAAACACTTTGTGAATTTGACGCAAACCTCCTTGGGCATGTGGAAACATTCATTTTATGGGCCCTACATGTTGAAAACTTGAATTTCACACCCCTTTTTGAGATGTGGACATTTGGGAGGCAGAAATTGGAGGATCCATTGCCAAGACACCCTTGGCGGAGGAAATGAGCAGAAATTATACTTCGAGAAGGCACACTCTGAATGTTGTAAGGAACGAAAAAATGAGCACGCCAACCTACCAAGGGAGACCCACGAATGTGGGTTCACTAGGGGCAATAGCCGCTTGGTTGGAGCTTGGATGAAGAAGTCGAGTGCAGAGCTCACCATGCAGGAAGAAGTTAAGGGTTGGCCGCTACTTAGCAGCGGAATGCTAGTGGAAACTTGCAACCAGAAACCCATAGATAACAATCTGCAGCCAGGAACCCACACACGGAAACCTGCAACGAAATTTCTGCAAAGGCAAAAGATAGTGAAATTCAGATAGGTGAATTTGGTCAAGGGGTGTTTGATCATTTTAAGGAATGTGACCAAATTAGGCTTAGCAATAGGGGCACACAAAATGAGGCAAGAGAAAAAATGATCTGTTGGGAGCAAAAACGACTCAATGAGAGCGGAAGAAAGAAAAAAGGGGGTTCCTGCCTTCGACGGGGCATGTGTGCAAAACATGCACAACAATGTCCTTCAAGAGTGTGAACTTTCTTGGGATATGACATTCCTCTTAGTGGTAATGTTATGGCTTGCATTCCCTAAGGTGTGAATCTTTTATCTCTCAACTAGTCCTCTCTTGATGGTGATATCGAGCATGATGTTCCCTAAAGTGAGAGTTTTCTTGAACTAAGAAAAATCCCTTTGACTATCCTAAACCAAAGCTTTTGGCCACTAAGAATAACACAACTTGCTTGGTGGTGCCTTTGTTTCATGAGTGTCTAGCATAATGCAGCTTCCTATCCTTGTGATTATCGTGTATGGCACCTTATCAAAGTTATCAAGGACTATAACTTTTGGTATGGTTGACTTGACATGACTTTCCCATCACCACTCATTTTGTGGGTACACACCTAGTGTATATCTTCTTGCACTAGACCTTGTGTGTTTCTCACTTGTTTGGACTCATTGAGTGTATATTGGAATGCACTTATGAGTGTGTTTTCATGGCCACCTTTCATAACACAATTTTCTTGCTTGTGGATCCATGCATTTTTTGCAAGTAGCCTAGGCTTGATCCATATCATTTGGACAAACAACCGAAGCCTGATCTATTTTTGTCTTTTCATTTTTGCATTAATTTTGACATTGTATGATTATGTATTTTGTCTTATTGCTTCATATCTTACGCTCTCTTATGTGTCCTTTTGTGCTTATGTTGGTTTGTCTTGGGGTCTTGATATTGGGGGCTTGGCCACCTCCTTCATCCTTGTCATCCTATCTCATCGAAATTTGTGCACTTGGACCCCTCCTGACGTATATTTGTCTACTCTAGTATGAGTTTGAGCGTAGCACTCATACTCTCACTAAAGTGGGGGTAAATGCACTGTAGAAAAATGTACTCATTTAAAATTTCACACTATCTTTGGGTCCCTTAATATAATTTAACTTAATTAAGCTTCTAAGTACCTAAATTATGCATTCCTAAGCCTTATTATTCCCATTTTTTGAAAGGGAAACTTATATTAAACAATTGCCATCATTAATTTAAACATCGTAGAAATTGTGTGTCTTGGATTTAGGTCCCAGGACCCATTTTCCCAATGTCCAATGGGTCCTCCTTAAGTGCCAAGACCCAATTTTAAATATGTTTTTGGCAACATTTTAATGATTCAAATTCAAGTTTCAAATGTCGGCTTCTGGAATCTAATTTTCTAGAAATTAGATAAATACTTATAAATACATAGTTATTTTATCAATTCAACATTAAGAATCAAGAGGTGAGAAAAAATTATTTTCAAGAGCATTGAAGAGTAGATTTATCAAACATCTACAACAACAATCCATATCGTATCATCATGTCAAAGTTATGTGTATTCATGGTATGTTTTGGAGCTAACATTATGATGCAGGTTTCAAGCATTCAAGCATCAAATCAAGTGTTAAATCAAGCATCCAATCAAGCCATTTCATGAAAGATCCAATCCTCAGAGTTATGTGATGTAAGACTTCAATCCTCTAAGGGTAGCCATTAAGGGTTTGGTGAGTTGTGACATAGATTTGTTGATTCATCATTCCTTGTCATTTGTCATTATCGTTCATTATCAAGGTTTAATTACCAAAATGGGGTTTGACCAAGGAAAACCCCTATTCACCAAAAACAAACAATTTTTTCCTCTCTTTGTGTAGATTTGCAGGTGAAGAAGGATTGAAGATTGATCAAAAGAGCAATTTTGCAAAGTTGTCAACATTGTCATCAAGCCACAAAAACTCAAATCCCGAATTTATTTATGAATTTTTGATAGTGGAGCTCGGGGCAAACATAAGCTCATATCTTACATCAGAGGACCCTCAAAGTTGAGGAAAAACCCTGTGCAAAGACCCATTCTCCCTAGGGTGAATGAGTCCTTGCAGAACACTTGACAACCACTTTTGGTGATAGGTGCACATAAATTTCTCCTTCTTAGATCTGCTGGAAGATTGTAGTTTTTGTTTATATTATGCTTTGAATCTACATTTCAAGTTTTGCATCACATAATTGAGCTCATTAGGTATTTTATTTTTATCTCCCAAAAGTGCATTTTAGTCATTTTATGTAATAAGGGAAATAATATATCCCCTAATAGGGTTGAATCGCCTTTTGGTTGAAATAAATCCTACCTTTGGGAGATCTCTTTTCATATGAAACCAAAATAAAATTAGGTGTATTAGGTCATCATTTCATTTTGGTGAACCCAATTTCCCACCCTATTGTTCTTCATTTCAAATTGTATCATGTTTAACCCACATCTCAATTAAAATAGACATTAGTTATATTGGGTGTTGAACACCCAAAATACTAAGAGGGGGGGGGTGAATGAGTATTCTCTTAAACCATTAAAACATTAAATGTACAATCACCAAAGCATATTCAATTGTAATAAATAAAGAATGAATGAAACATTCACACCATCGCATAACAAATGTACACTATGATTTTTATGTGGAAAACCCAAAATAGAAAAAACCATGGTGAGGATTAGCTCACAATATTAGAACCGGTTATAATATATTTACAAAAGTGCTCAATGTAGGTGGACTCATTGTCCACAGAGAAAAATATAGAAGAGAGATGGTGGCTCACAGTCTATTTTGAACTATTACTGTATACACCTAAAATCGGTCAAGACATTTAATTAAATACTAGTTATTTAATTAATATTTCATATACTTATAAATAAATTCTCAATTTATTTATATAGTTCATATCTTCTAATACTCCAAATCTAAAATCACATTCCTCTAATTTAATTAAATAAATTTTTTTCTATAGTTTGTTTTATTTAATTAATTTTCACTAATCCCAAATTTGAAATTCAAGCACATGTCTATAACTTTTCATGCCACCTCACCAAGGTCACATGAAATTAAATAATTCTAATTTTTAAATTAGAATTATCTTCAAAAAACTTTGAACACATAGTCTTTTTCTCACACACTTTATTCTTCTCATCCATTTGACATGTTGTCTTTGGTCAAAGGAACATCCTTTTTGATTCTTTCCATTTCCACCCTTCATCCCTCATGTTTTTAATCTGGACCATCGATCGCTGCCACATCACAAGATGCTTGGAAAATCCTATAAATACTACCCTTTGCCATAGTATTTTGCATCACATCTTTTATAAAACTTATTATGTAGGAATAACATTGGAGCAATTTGGAGCATTCATAGTTGAAGCATTTAGCATTGTTTAGCATTTAGATTTGTTTTATCATTCTAACTTAAAATCATGTCTTAGTTATAGTTGCATTTTTAGTTATTATCTTAGCTTTCATACAAGAATTTTTATCACAACATTTGCATCATATAATCTAACATTATTATCCATTTGTCAATATCACCAGTATCATTTGCATCATGCAATATCATGTAGGAACTTAGATTTCTTGCATTTTGAACAACATCTCGTTTCTCAAGTTGTCATTCTAACAATCATAGTGCACATATAAAATCTGAGAGCCAAATGATTTAATGAACCCTTGAGAATAGAGAACAATGAAATGTTTTTAGAGATTTGTTTGCTACAAATAGATTATTATTTTTTATTCAAATCTTTAATGTAATATGTCTCATTGATGTTTGTGTTTTATTATTGATTTGCTAACCCCCACAATTTCACACACACATAAAATGGTGCCCACCATGGGGAAAAACCCCATTTTTAACATTTTCTAGAAAGTGTGCTTACAGATTCTAGACGTGAAATTATTTTAGCGCGACCACGAGTTCTTTCGGTGCATCTAAAAAGTCTTTTAGTGCATCCAATCTCTGTTACAGCGCATACAAAGGATCTTTCAGCGCATATAATCTTTGTTATGGCGCATATGACACTTCTTTTAGCACATACATTAAAACAAATCTTTTAGCACATACAATCTTTGTTATGGCGCATCTGACACTTCTTTTAGTGCATACATTAAAACAGTTCTTTTAGCGCATCCGAAAAGTCTTTTAGCGCATATAATCTTTGTTTTAGCACTTTTATAGTCAATCTTAAAATGACCATATCTTGGTCATACAAAGGTCTTTTTCAAAGATTTTTTTTTTTGAAATGGGGTAGAATTTCATAAGCTATGCAATGGTGTAGGTTTTTCTTAGTTTTTTTAGAGTTAAAATTTTCAATTTTACACCTAAAGTCAAATCATATTGTAACTTGGTCTAAGTTTTAGGATTTTTATGCTTAATCATTCATCTAACCCTTATATCTTCTTATTTCTTGATCTCATCTAACATTTTGAGCATTTATTGTGGGTTTTAAGAGGAACATGGAGCATTGAAGTGAAAGGAAAATCATTTGATATCCATTGTACTAAATACGCTTGTCACAGATATTTGTTGAAACTGCTAATGGTGTTTGTAGGGGTTGGAAATATTATTGCTTTCTTTTGATTAAGATAAGAATCTAAATTAATTAAAAGTTTAATTGAACCCCTTGTCTACTGTGATTGAAAGTGATAGGCTTATGCTCTCCCCTTAACTGGGTGACCAAAATGGTAGACTCACTATTTTATGCTTTGTTAACACCTTTAGAAGGCCTATTGTAGTGGGAAAAAGTACTCATCCTATGAGAACAACCTAAGTGGGAACAACGAAAGCCAAGTTTTCCAACCCACTATAATCAAAAGTGAATTCAGGGAAAGTACACAATTCAACAATAGTGTGTAAGATAACCATCCCCAAAGCCTTTGTTCTAAAGTTTAGGAGGTCTCCTAAGGGAGTTTATCTATTTCCATATAAAACATAAACCCTTACTATGAACCTTAGTGTAGAAGCCAACCAAGTCAGTTTCCAAACACTTTCTATATCACAGTGCAAGAGGAGGGAAGAATCTACCCCCAAGACACTCACCATATAACTATTAGAGATCCCTAGCCAAAAGTGGAGGATTCGACTTTGGTTAAAACTCGAGAAAGGAAAAAACATGGGTGCCCTCTAGGGGGTGACACAACTGTGTGAGCTGACACAGTTTTAAGATGTGGGTTGTGGTATTTTAAGTGACCCTTGAGAATAGAAAAGTGCTTGAATTGTTTTCACTTGTGTTATACCTGTGGAAATCGAAAGAATCAAACTAGATTCTTGAATATACACTCAATGTTTAGTTACTAGGCTTGACACAACTGTTTGATAAATTGCTGCTATGTTTGAAGTTATAATTCATAAATCATCCATTCGAAATGCTCAATTCCCATAATTCACAAGCTAGAAACCAAGCAAACATCATTGTTTAGAAAGGAATACCTTAGAAATACGTAGATTCATAAATTAAAAGGAAAAACAACCAAACAAAGTCGCAAAAACGCTGAACCTTTCCAAATTAGTGCATACACACTCTGTTCTGGCGCATCCACTGCTTTTTCTAGTGCATCTGTGCAATATTTCAGCGCATCAACACTCTGTTTCAGCACGTCTTTTCTATTTTCCAGCACATATGAACAATCTTTTAGCACATCAGTAGACCCTTTTAGCACATTCATTTCAAGAGTACCTAGTCAAAATCATCATACTTAGGGGCAGTCCAGCACATTCACTGTTTTGTTGGTGCATTCACTACTTTTTATAGCACATCTGAGTCATATTTTAGTGCATAGACTCCAACTTTTAGTGCATTTAACCTCTGTTCCAGTGCATATGGTCTATCTTTTAGTGCATTGAGTCAATATACTGGCGCATCCATTCACTATTATAGTGCATCCAGGGCCATTCTTATACACCTAAGTGTCCTAGTCCATCAAACCTACCATCTATCTTAGGTCCTCATCCTAATCCACCAAAACTTCCATCTATCCTAGGTCCTCATCCTAGTTCATCAAACCTTCCATCTATCCTAGGCCCATATCCTATTCCTCAAGAACAACAAAGGCACACATCCTTGATGCCCTTTCAAAATTCTACCTCCAGCAACTCATCCATGATACCTCCATACCATTCATCTCCATCCATCTCTCCTATTGCTCATGGAAGCAATTTGGGTGCCAAATTTCAAAAACTTCCATATCAAAATTTACATGTATCAAAGGATCAACATGCCTCCTCGAAGAGGCATGCAAAAATAAAAGAAAATTTGATCCACAATCAAAAGAAAAATAAAAAAGGCCACAAAGGCCCATCAAAGAATTTTTTTTTTTTTTAAGACCACAAAGGTCCATAAATCAAAAGGAAATTTCAAAAGGCCACAAAGGCCCATCAAAGCAAAAAGAAAAATTTCCAAGACCACAAAGGTCTATAAATCAAAGAGAATAATATCAAAGGACACAAAGGCCCACAAAGCAAATATCAAATTCAAAAATCATGTGGATTCCTAAAAGTCTCATAAAAGCAATAAAATATAAATTGGCATTCAAATTTGCTAATCCAAAAGCTTCCTCCAATCTTCCACATAAAAACCTCACACCTTCCAAATCCATTTTTTCTCCATCACTCCACCACCCTTCAAGGTGTGTGCCAATGTTGATCTTTCCATCCTTTCCATCTCTCTTATCAATGGATTGAGTACACTTGACATTACCAAAAACACATCATTCTCATAAAAAAATACATCAATTGCATCATCATTTGCATACAATAGAAAACACATCAGTTGCATCATCATTCACATTCATCCATCCATGCATCACATCATAATATCCACATCAGAAAACACAAAAAAGAAGTGAATTCCATCTCACTTACATGATAAAAATCTTTTCATCAATTATTAATGGATTAAGAAATTGGTCTATTAAGATGATTGAAGGAGATGTCCACCAGAGTAAGATTTCCAAGCAGAAAAACATCTCTATTTTAATAGGGGCATAATTGAACTTGATGCATCTATAATTGAACTTGACACATCACTGAAATCATTTACACCTTTTATCAAATGGATCTTGGATTCACATAAGATGATTGAAAGACATGTCCATCAGAGTAAGATTTCCAAGAAGAAAAAGTTGTTGAAGAACATGATTGGTAAAAACATAATGCCATTGTTATGAACATCTAAAACCAACAGTGAAGAAGAATTTGTTATTACTCAAATCCAAGACTAACAAAGGACTAAATGGATCATCACATACACATCACACATCATTTGCATAATCAAATCCATCTCACATAACATAAAACATCATTTGCATAAATCCATAAAGCATATAGAATCATTAATCATGCATTATCATATCATCATTGCATACATCACATAATCACACATTATCATATCATCATTGCATACATCACATAATCCTCAGATAAGCATCATCATTGCATAAACAAAATAATCATCATGATCATCATCATATAAACATCATAAATACATGGAACTATGCACCATCACATTATCGTACATTCATCCATTCATTGCATCATTTATTTGCATTAGAAAAATAGAAAAACATAAAATGCATCACATTACATTGGCATAATAAAATCCATCACATAGGCATCATTCATAAAGCATCATATCATCATAACACATCAATTACAACATCATTTGCATCCATAACATATCATATCATCATCATATAGAACACCACATAACATAAATAATAGAAATTAAATGCATCCATCATAATCATCATGATCATCATCATATAAAATCATAATAGGCACATAGATCATAATCATCGCCACATATCATATAACCTCAAAATCATAATGTCAAAGTGTACAAGGATATCCAAAGGTATAAAGAGATACATTAATATAAAAAATGGTAGTGTATCATAGTGTTTGAAATCAAAGAGGTACATCATTAATGTATCAACTGAATAAAGCAGTATACATCATGTCCCAAAATACATCAAAATATGTCACCATAATCGAAGCTATGCCATGCTCCCCCAGAAAGTGTTGGCATCACATGACTAGTACCTCCTCCACCTGAAAGACCTGCACCAGGATCTCTCCGATCTCTAGGAACTGGATGCGTAACACCCATGCTAATGGTTTGAGACTGGGACCTCCCTGACTAGGACTGTGCAAAGCTCTCCCGCCACTCTAGAGGAACTTCATCATGATACCTAACTCTATAAAACTATGCCTCTTGTGCGATACAATGTATCTATCTAAAATAATTTGTGGCTTCAGTAGTTGCTACAACCTGTTGTAGTCTCTCAACAATGCCCTCAGCCTAATCGACCCGTCATCTCAAAGTATCCCTCTCAGTAGTAAGCATGGTAACCTGTGCCTACATCTGACCCTATCCCTGAGCCTGGACCTATGTGAGTTGGGCCTATACCTACTGTACCTATTTTCTAGCCACATCCCGCTTTGTGGTCAATACAGTGATTTGACCTTGGGCATGTGCTAGTAAAGCCTAAACCTACTCAAGTTGACCCTACAATGTCTCAACCTATACCTGTAAGGCCACAATCTGTGTCTGCTACTGCGACGAAGGTAGCTAAACCTGCACACGTTACCTATTTCGAGGCACTCTCATCTCTCCGACATTCGGCCCTAGTCCTCCTCC
>VDFB02005955.1:0-27295 GCA_007258455.2 Sequoia sempervirens | reverse complement strand
ATTGGTGTGAAATGGAAGGGAACCATAACTAATGGTTGCACACACTTTGATAAACATTGAAGCTTTTGAGGCAAACAGGGTGTAGGAAGCAATGGAGATGCATGTGTAGACCCCACCAAAAGCATAGTCATAAAAGCATACGATGATGAGGAACATTCTTCAAAGGGAATTATCACACTCCCCATTCATGTTGGGCTAGTAATTATAGATACCACATGTCAAGTCCCGGATCTTGAGTTACCTTACAACATCCTACTTGGTAGACCTTGGATTCATGCATTGAAAGTTGTACCATCCACCTATCACCAATTTTTGAAGTTCCCTTTCGATGGCATCGAGATTACCATACTTGGTGATCCTAGTCCCTTTATGTATTGCACCAACTTGAGAGGCCTTTCTGAGCACCAAGTACCTATTAATCATGAAGCTTCGACATCCACCTCTTCCAAATACATTGATCCATCCACACTTATCAAGTCCTCCATGTACACTCCTTTGACCTCCACCACACCATCTTCTTCCACCATCCCAAGTGCTGACCCAAACATCAAGATCCAGGAAAAAGGTTGTGGTGAGTACAAATTGAACACTGCTTATTATATCACCAAGATACCCAAGTCTCCAAAATATTATAGTAGGCCTTGTTTTATACTAGAGCCTAAATAGGTCTTTAAATTTCCTCCTAGAATGACTTTCACCAACTAGGGAGAGCTAAATAAAGAAGATATTGAAGATATATCAGCCTGAATTTACAAAGAGATGGAATACCTACCTCCACTACCAGTACAACAATATGGAAAAGGCTATGATGGAACTAGTGGCCTTGGTAAAAACAAGATTGGAAGAAGAGAACCCATAATGCCTTCTAGAAGACCAAAGAATCTAGGGTTAGGGTTTGAGCCAATCAAGATTGACGGTCCACATACCCATGTACTTTGGGGTGAGGGTGTAAATGATTTTGAAAGTGTCAAGACAATCAAGGACTCCCATACTGAGATTGACTCCCACGAGTGGGAATATGGTTCTGAAAGATCCCTAAGTGATTATGAGCTTGATGAAATGTTTTGAAAACTAGGTGAGCCTTTTTTCGATGAAAGATTCAAACAAATGTTTAACATTGAACCTTCTAAAGATCCTCCTAAAGTCCCATTGAAAAGAGAAGATTGGGTAAAAATATTTTGGCCTCTTGATGATGAAAAACCTAAACCACTACCTGACACTATTGACCATGATTCCCACTCATTTGTCCCCTATTTTGACCATGAGTCCAAATTTCTTGAGTCTAATGAAGATGGCGATTGGATGGAATCCTCCTAGGACTTTGAGGACAATTCTGTACTTACCCTTTCAACCTCAGTTTGCATGCTTTCAACATCATCTCCCCTTTTCACCAATACTAATGATGGAATCTCCCTTATCTACCCACAACTCATTGAATGGGACCAACAAGACTCACCTATCATGGACACTTTTGAGAATGATGAGGCTATTGTAGAATTCATGGGACTCCGTGAAGGAATATTGAGTGGGGACCATAAAGTTGGATTCACTATAGATCTTGATTCTGCAGCATACTTCAGGGAGACTGTTCAACCCTCTAGTTGCAAAAGTAATAAAAATAAAACAAGAAAAGAGACGTCTTTAGGTGAAAATTTCAAGGCACCTTCTGACAATACAAAAGTAAAAAGATAGGACGTATCCAAGGGTGTAAACCTCTTTGAGGCACCCAAGGATGGAGGATTGGAATTTCTTCTTGTTACCCAAGAGAAATCAGCTATACTCATTGAAGATACTATAGAAGTCAATAAAGACACACCTAAAAATCCCAAAATGATTCTCTTTGCAGCCTCATTGACAGAAGAGGAAAAGCTTGAGTTTCAAGAGTTCTTCTCAAAATGAAAGATCAACTTCACATGGTCATATGCTAATATGCCAAGATTAGATCTAGCATTAGTTTTGCATCATTTTCCCTTTCTTCCAGATACAAAACTAGTAAAACAAAATCTACGAAAGATGCACCTGTAGATTGCCTTGCTAGTCAAAGCTGAGCTCAAAAAGTTACTAGATGTGGGGTTCATAAGATTTATAGATTATGTCGACTGGATATCAAACCTCGTACCTATCACCAAGTTGAATGGTCAAATATGTATTTGCAAGAAATTCCAAGATTTGAACAAGGCATGTCCAAAAGATGGCTTTCCACTTCCAAACATAGACATCATAGTAGATCTCACAACAAGATATGAGATGTTGTACCTCATGGATGGTTTCTCGGGATACAATCATATTTGCATCGCTCTAGAAGATCAACACAAAACAACATTCACTTGTCCCTAGGGTACATATTATTGGAATGTTATGCCTTTTGGCTTGAAGAATGTAGGTGCTACGTATCAGTAGGCTATGACAACAATATTTCATGATCTCATGCACATGTTGATGGAAGACTACATTGATGACCTCTTGGAAAATCCATAATATGTCGTGATCACCTAAAAGTGCTGGACAAAATTTTTAAAAGGTTGGAAGAGTATAAGGTATGTCTCAACCCTAAGAAGTATGTTTTCGGTGTGACTTTGGGTAAACTCTTGGGATACATAGTTTCTCGCTAAGGCATCAAAGTTGACCTAGCTAAAGTAAAAGAAATCTTGGACATGCCTCCATTGAAAGGAATCAGTGAGCTCAGAACATTATAGGGAAGATTATAGTCCATCTAATGTTTCATTGCATAGTTAGCAGAAAAATGTCAACCGTTCCAATATCTGCTATGCAAAGGCATCCCCTTTGTGTGGACCGACAAATGTCAAGCAAATTTTCAAAAAATAAAATACTACCTCCTGACACCACCAATCCTAATGCCATCCATTGATGGAAAACCTTTGATCTTGTACATTTTTGCAACCACTTTCACATTGGGGGCATTGCTCACACATAATGACCATGATGAGAAAGAAAGAGCCATATATTACATCAGTTGCACTTTGGTTGGGTATGAACTCAACTACACTCCCATTGAACATGTCTACCTCATAGTTGTCTTTGTTGCTTAGAAATTGAGACATTACATGTTGAATCATAAAACAAAGTTAGTGGCTAAGATAGATCCATTGAAGTATCTCCTCAGACGAGTAGTGTTAACAGGATGATTAGAAAAATGGGTAATGATATTGAGTGAATATGACATACAATACGTGGAATGCAAAGCAATAAAAGGATAGGTCATAGCAAATCAGCTTTCTGACACACCCATACAAGGTGATCACCCTTTGGTAGATGACTTCCCAGATGAATCCATCTTTCATGTAGGCCCTCAATTTCCTTGGAAACTTTACTTTGATGGGTCCCATAATAGTCATGGCTCAGAAGCAAGTATATTATGTATCACACCATAAGGAAATTCTATTCCTAAGTCATTATGGATTGCTTTCCCATGCACTAATAATGTTGTTGAATATGAAGCACTCGTAACAAGACTTCAAATGGCCATCAAGTGGAAAATCAAAGAACTCCTAGTTTTTGGAGATTCTCAGTTATCAACCAAGTCAATGAAGAGTACGACACCAAGGATGAGAAGTTGATGGCTTGTAAGCACATGGTGGATAGTTTCCTTTCATATTTCCATATGATCGCTTTTGAGCAAGTTCCTAGAGAACAAAAAAAAGCAACATACTCTAAGGCCACAATTGGATCTCTCTTAGATATTCCTAGTAATGTGTCGCAATTTGAGTTCTTAGTGGAATAGCTGTTGGTTCTCACTTATGATATTCCTAAGTCTGAAATGGTCTGTGAGCTTGTTGGTCTTAATTCCCCTTGGTACCAAGACATATATGATTACCTCAATTCCCAGACTCTCTTGCCAAACCTTTCCAATAACCAATGCAAGTACTTTATTCAAAAAATTATATGTTATACCATCATCAGTGACACCCTATTCAGACGTAGCTTTGACAATACCCTTCTTCGATGTTTGGAAACAAATGAAGCACAAAAAACCTTACATGAGGTGCATGAGAGTATATGCGGATCTCATTCGAGTGGTCCAACCTTAGCCAAGAAAGTTATGAGACTTGGGTATTACTGGCCAACTATGGAAAAATATGCCCTTCAGTTTGTGAGAAGATATCATCAATGTCAGATACACAGTGATCTCATTCATGCACCCGTGCAAGAACTTTGACCAATCACTTCTCCTTGGCCCTTCCCATAATGGGGACTCAACCTTGTGGGTAAAATCCATCCAACTTAATCCAATGGCCACAAGTTCATTAGAACTTCCACTAAGTATTTCACCAAATGGATAGAAGCCATTCCCCTCACCTACATAACTGGTAAGCAAATTTCTAAATTCATCCTTAATTACATCATCTGCTAGTATGGTGTTCCCCAATCCATCATCACAAAAAATGGTAATCCTTTCAAAAATCAAGATGTTCGTGAGCTTTGTGAATGCTTCCATATCCAACATCATTTCTCCAAGCCCTATTACCCACAAGGTAACAGTCAAGCTAAGGAATCTAACAAGACAATCATCAAGATTCTTAAGAATACTATCAATTGCGCTGGCCATGACCAACATCTCCAACTTAATCCTGCCCTATGGGCTTACTATACCAACATCCACGCGCCTATTGGATCCACCCCCTTCACCTTGGTCTTTGGATTTGAATCTATCCTTCCCATTGAGGTTGAAATCCCCTCTTTAAGGGTCTCCATGAAGGGATTGATTGATGATGAAAAATACTGACAGTCTAGATTGCATGAACTGAATTGTTAGAAGAACATACACAAAATTACTTGAATCACTTACATGCATATCAAAATCACTTTTTCCTAAGTTACAAAAAAAGAGTTATGGTCCAAAATTTTGACATTGGTGACTTGGTCTTAATGCAAAATCCAAAGAATCAAACTGACTTTGAGAAGCCTAGAAAGTTCAAGCCTAATTGGCTAGGTCCTTACATCATCACTATCACATTTGGTTCTGACGCTTACTAGTTAGCTACTCTAGATGGGGAAAATTTAACTGAACCTATCAATAGTTTGCATCTATGCAAGTTCTACACATAGCATTAGAGAGCTTGGCTTTGAAACACAAATATATATATATATAAAGGGAAAAATACAAAAAATCGTCACCCTAATGAAAACCTGGCAAACAGGCATCTTGGTGGCACCAAAAAAATCAGAAAATATCAAAAATAGTAAAGATAAATAATCTGTCCAATAGTGAAAACCAATTCGGTGGTGCTTTGGATAAGTACCATGGTGAAAACCTAGCAAACAGGTGCCATGTGTAGTTAGTCTTTGCTTTGCCATCTACTATCACTCTATCTACCTTTGTCCATAATAAATGCCCAATTTTTTGACACCCTCATGACACTCATCATAAACTCCTATTTCTTTCTATGGCTAACAATGGTTGACATCATGTCTTGCATATCCTCCACCTTTCATCTCGAGCACATCCTTTTCCATCCCACTCAACTTGGCTAGTCCTAGACCTGACTGGGGGCAACACCCTTATCACCTAACGGTCCTAACAACTGTAAAATGTCCTAAAAAAATCCATAAAAATTAGAAAATGTCCTAAAAAAATCCATAAAAATCAGAAAATGTCCTTAAAAAAATCCATAAAAATCAGAAAATGTCCTAAAAAAATTCATAAAATAAAAAAATGTCCTAAAAATCCATAAAATCGTGAAATGTCTTGAAAAATCCATAAAAAATAATAAAATGTCCTAAAAAACTCCCAACAAAAAAAAAAAACTTCAAAATCCAAAAAAAAAAATCACATGGCAAAATGTAAAAACATCCAAATAGCACTCAAAAATCCCAAAAATAGAGTCATAGTCCATCATGTCAGTTGTGTCAATCTTTGTCATTGTCAAACTACATTGCCTCTATGACTAGATGTGGGAAAGGCCATCTGTCGATGCACCCCCAAGGCATTAGGTTAGTCCTTTTAGGTTGTCCAAATAAAATCATGACTCCGTCTTTTGTCAAATAAGGCAAAGTCAAGTCGTGTCAATCTAGAAGGTCTCTGTGCATTGCTATGTAGGCAAGGGCATCAGTCGATGAGCCCCTGAGGCTGAACTAGGTCAATCCTTTAGGGTTCATTGCATTCACTATCACACACATCAGATATCTTCAAAATAAATCAAATCTTTTTCAGACAGTTTGGTCGAACTACGTGGTCTCTGAGTGTATGACGTAGGAAAGACCATCATTGATGAGCCCCCGAGGCCCCCTAGGTTCAATCCCTTAGGGTCTATTGATTCAATTGTCCTTTTCTTGTGAATGTCCTAAAACAGAAAACTCTTAAACAAACTTTGACAATTATTCAGTCAACATTTCAACTAAATTGGCATGTCAACACTGGCATGCGGTCAATTCAGTCATCTAGTCAACTTTCATGAAACTATCATAACAAATCAACCTATCAACTCTTGGTTATTCTTCAGATACGTCTTTCTGAAGATCAACCCATGTCATTTATTTAGGCTTTAGGATATGTATTTCTTGAGCATCGACATTGTCATCTGGAATTTTGAGGGATTCTCTTGACATTTGAGGATCAATCCTCTCGACATCAACATTATTCAGGATGTGTCTTTCCTGAATTTGGCATTACATGACATCTATCACACATTAGCCTATTTAACATGAACTTAGACTTTTTCAAACTTGGCATCTTGACATTGATACACATGACATTTGAACACTTTGGAAAACACTTTGGAAAGCACTATATGTAATCTTGTCACACTCATCATTTTATTTTTCATCATGCTACTAGTTCCTCGAGGATGTCCTGACATCGGGATTTAGAGGAGCAATGACATATCATGATGCTTTTCTCATCTTTTCAGACTGTCATGCTATTAGTTCCTTGAGGATGTCCTGACATCAAGATTTAGGTTTCATGGCTTTTCTTTCTTGTTTGTGGTTGGTTGTGACAAAAAGACTAGGGTAATTAAGTTCCTCATATGAGTCATAATCATCCTTGTCTATGACTGTTTGTTCTACGTGATGGTGCAACCTTGCACACCATTGATTTATTTCATATAATGGTGTTTGTTGTCCATTAAAATAATCTACCCAATGATGATTAGAGCAACCCCTATTTGTACTTATGAAAAATATTGAAGGATTCTTTCTCCGCACTAACATCCATCTCCTTCTGTCTGACACTCTCTCTTCTTCCATCTCCTAATGATATCCTATAACATACAAGAATATAATTGCATACATGCTCATATATATAAATTGCATTAGTACATTACACATTTACATACATCCATTCAAATATTTGCATTTACATCTTTAGCATAAATACATCCTTTGCATTGATTCATTTGCATTAACATAACATATAAGTGTATTAAAAATTATCATGCATCATCCATATCATTAATACATACAAAGTTAGGATCATAACATAAACCATCATATATCGCATAATCCATACATACACACTCATCCATCAATGCATTTTTTCTTAAGCATGGCATCCATTAGTGTAAAAAAAAACATTATGCATATATAGAAAATTATCATCACCATCATCATCATAAAGTAACCATCATAAACAATCTCATCATAAATGACCATCATAAATACATACATCACATCAACATAATAAAATCATAATGCATCATAACATAACACATAGCCTAGAGTCCACACCAAAAATACATCATATATATAATAATCTCAAAATCATGTCACAAGATAGAGTCTCGAGGAATCCCAAAAATAGAGCTCACAGGCTCGTTGGTCAATATATAAAATGTCTCAATATAATAAAAATATCATATTCCCTAAATGGTACTCTCCTCATCCCCTTAGGGTGAGGAACGGGGTGACTGATGCTCTCTCTTGGGAGCTAATGATCTCTACTCAGACATGGTAGGCAACCTCTATGATGACTCTGGTATTGTAGTGGATGGTCGGCTGTGATCAGATCGGTGCCCTGACAATGATGATGCATGACTATGGATGGACCTATGCCCCGATGAGTGTTTGTGACTGTGGTGTGACCTGTGCCCCGATGACTATCTAGATGAGGTGGATGGGCTCACACTACTCTGACTCATGTTGTTGTGGCTCCTGCTACTGCTCCTTATGCCACTACCAGTCCTACTTCGAGACTGAGTCAAACTCAGATCTTGCTGATTTTCTGGCACGTCCCTCTCATATAGCATCATGTACTGCACTCAGCTAGTCCTCACCCTCACCAGCTCTCTCACCAGCTCTCCCACTAGCCTGACACACAACTTTGCAAACTCTGAGCACCATCATTACACTTCCTACTAGCTCACTACTGCCTGATCTCTCTCCACCTTGGTGACCTCTAGCTCTGACTCCAATGCCCTGATCTAGGTGAGGGCCTCATCTAACCTGCTTTGCATATTGGTCAGTCGCTAGTTGATTGTTGCATCCCAAGGAAATGGTAGTCTCCCAACTAGAATCTCCTCACCCTCCACCATATTCTCTCTCATCTGCCTCTTCACATCATCAATCTCATCCTCTCCTCCTATATCCTCCTCTCTTCCAACATCCAGCTCCTCCTCCCCACCGAAATCCAACATCTCCTCATCTCTCCCCACATTCTCCTCCCTGGCCACCTTCGCTTCTACCTCTGGGTGAGGTCCCTCTAGTTTCTTTACCTTCGAATGAGGTCCCTTTGATTTCTCTACCTCTAGACAAGGTCTCTCTGGTTTCTCTCCCTTCAGATGAGGTATCTTTACCCTGACCTCTCTCTCCTCCTCCTCTCCCTCACCTACCTCATAGATAGGTGATAGCGGTCCTCATCTGACCGATTTTCGCACTCTCTTCCCCTATCTCTGACCTCTCCCACCACCCCCTCCATCTCCCCCATCTCCTCCATCACCGTCATCTCTACCTCCATCACCATCACCATCTCCTATGCCTCCATCCCTCCCTCTCCCCCTATCATCGCCTCTTCCTCCATCTCTCCCTCTCCCTCTGCCGCCATCCCTGCCTCCTCGACCTCCTTGATGCACCCATGGTAATACTACTCACAGATCTACCTGTGCTAGATGATCTAGGTCTGTCAATGGAAGTGGCATGTGATTCCGACACCATGCATGATAATTTGGGGTGGTCCCTGCATTTTTTGGACCACCATCCAACCCCTACTTGTGTTATTATGCCATCAATCTGCTACTTGGCCACTATCACTAATATAAGTGGTCACTGCACTATCTCTCGCAATGATCGTGCATACTCGGCGGTGCCTACAAGAACATCCTGTTGCTCTCCAAACTATCTTAGTACTCACTAGGGCAGGCACATCTCTATAATCAACTGAGACTACACTATCCACCCAATAAGATATCTGAATTGTCAAAAAAATGATAAATTTTCCTCCTCTCTCCACCACTATTCGCAGTCCTTGTATAGCCTCCACACAAACCCTGCCAAAGTATCAATAGCATGGTGCCAGTATCCTATATCGCCCAATTGCATCTATGTCACTGACCCTCACATAGGGAATCCCCTCAGCTAACTACCTCTATACTGGCAGTCAAAATATTGGAATGTGTTCCCATGCCCATATCATGAGGAGTGTGGTCCCACAGCTGATACTCATTGACTCCCTATATGCGACATCATGTAGCTAATGATATAATATCCTAAGAAAGCAAGGACCCCAAGCAAATATTGTCCTATCATGCCTCATTTTGATCAAAACATATCCCCATCCTATAGGGAAACCATGCCCACAATGATTTGGTATAAGTACCCCATCTATCAAGGTACACAACATACAATCCCATCGTCTGTAGTACTCTACAAGAAACTCCCAGCTAATCTCATATCTATGAATGCCTAGCTGTGTTATATCCTCATGCTCATAATAATCTATAATGGCTTGTAGTCCCTGTCAAGGATCGTAAGCCACCCACCTTCCTTTGATCATGATCTGTAGGATCCAGTAGACGTCCTCTAGTGTCACTATGGTCTCTCCTATTGACAAGTGAAACAAACATGTCTCAGAGTGCCATATCTCCATGAGCAGTGTCAAAAGACCCCTATTTGCTCATACAATGGGCATATAGGTCACATGGAATAGTCCTAGTTGCATCAATCGCCTCTGCTCACCCTATCTTAGCTAATCCTCGAATGCATATGTCGTCGGTCGAAACTCTCGAGTATATATGGGCGGTAATCATTTTTGCACATAGAAATGATGGTTAGCACATCATTTAAAATCATCCTTATCATCTAAATGATCAAGAATGCATAAGTAAAATGAGCCTAACCTAAGTCAATTCAAGCATAGTCGGTTGCCTTGTTCTGCCAGTCATTTGCATCATTCCAAGTCACATGCATTGTCTCATCCATCATATGCATTGCACTACAACAATTGTGTCATTTGGCCTCCCAGATATGTCACATTATTGCCATTGTGTTGTTCCCCTTTGCAATTGTGCTAATTTTGATCACATGTGTTGCATAAGCCCACAATTGTGTCTCATTCTGGAAAATGTGTTGCACAACCTGACACTTGTGTTGCAATTTGGCACTTGCGTTGCACAAGTATGCAATTGTGTAGTTCTAAACTAAAGCCTACCCTATCCCTTACATTTGTGTCATGACGCATCAAATGCATGCAATGCGAATGTGTTTGCATGCTTTATGCATGTAGATGCATCGAACTACCAAATGACACATCTGAAACCCCTATTTTCAATGAACTAAAAAGCACGTAAAACAATAAAATTACAAAGTGGGTATAGAGTACTTACAGGTGGCTCTGCGCCCTCTAGCCATCAGTATGTTCGTACTCGATATCTGTGATGATTGATCTCCAGAATCATCATCTTCATGCAAGGTCCTCTCGCTCTGAGCTTTGAATCTCCTAAAGGAAACAATGAAAATGAATTACCTTTTTACCCTCCTCAAGCCTATTTATAGGGTGAAAATTATGGTTTTCCTCGAGGGATTATAACTGGATGCACTTTTTGGCATGTTTGGTTGTCCTTTTGACTACCTTAATCTCATCGGAATTCAAAACCAATTGCGCCATTGTTTTTTTAGTCATCAAATTGACTTATCAGGACACTTTTTAAATTTTTTCGGTACGTTGTCAAAATTTGCAAATTTTCCCAAGGGGGCATAAATACTTTGTACCTCCATTGGGGCATATTTTGAACTAAATTTTCTTTGTCACAATATGATAAACTACATTATGACAAAGAGGTGAAAAATGTAGACACATAAAATTGACCTATGCCTGCAAACTTTATTTTTCTCCATATTTCTTCTTAACATAATTAAAATATTTAATTATGTCCTATAGTCCAAATTAACTATTAATTAAATAATTTTCAATTATTTAATTAATTCATATCTTTTATTCCTCATGACTATTGAAATAAATAAATTATATTTATTTTATTTAAATACGTCGCTAATTTCTTATGTCCCTCTATAATTAAATAAATTCCTAAGTTTATTTAATTATTACTTGTCCACTATTTCCTCCTGATTATTTAAATAAATAAACTTTATTTATTTATTTAAATATGTCATTAATTCTTTGTGTCTTCCTATAATTAAATAAATTCCTTTGATTTATTTAATTATTGTCCACCTTGACTTTTCTTCTAATTTTAAATAAAATCATTTATTTAAAATTCCCCACTTTCTATTTTCCCACCAAGTAAATAATTTGAAATAATTATTTACTATCACATGACCCCACCACTTTTGAATTAAATTAATTTTTAATTCAAGAGGTCAACTCAGCCTCTTAAAATCAAATAATTTAAATTATTATTTGATTTTCTAGCAACCTCTTTTTCCATGCCCAATATCCTCTTGTCACATGCATTCTTGACCTTTGATTGGGTTTTCTTAAAATCAAATCTCATCCCTTCATTTCAAAATTTTCCCTAACCCTAATTGCTACTTGTCACATGTAGTTTCAGCCTTTGATCTTAGGGCATTTCTCAATTTCTAATCTTGGCCATTCATCCAAAATTGACTTTTCTATAAAAAGACAATTTCAACCTCATTTGGACACCTCTTGACTTCATGATTTCATGCTTCAGACTTTAGACTTGCTTCATACTTGCATACTTGCAATTAGCAGGATCATCATGGAAAAAACATGCCCTTAAGTGGCAAAAAATTCAAAAAAATTAGAGTTAGGCAACTTGACGTAAAAATTTGAATAAGTTATCTATATTATTTCAAAAATACGTAAGAATGGAATATGTAGCTAATTGAATGTAGTTTCTAAAATACTAGGTTTGTTTAAAAAAAGAAAAAATCTATTTGATGAAATTTGAAATTTCAATGTAGTAGTACTTAAATTTAGGGAAAAAATAAGAAGTAGGTGTCGTCACGACCACTAGCACAATAAAATGATAATATTTTTTTATAATATTTTAGATATAAGTAGAGGGACTCATGTCCAATGTGATGCATATATTTTTGTAATTTTTTTCCAAGTAAATAATTACTTATGAATTTTTATTACAACTTTTAAAAAATATAAAACTTCGATGTAATTAGATACCTTAACTTGGTCAAAACTTTATGAAATTCAATTTTTTTTTAATCCTATAGTATGTGAAGCATAGAATGTGATGCATGTTTTTTGGATTAAAAATGTGATATCGTTTGAAAGCTATAGATGTTTTTCAATCAGCCTATCAATAAGGACTTTAGTCATAATTCAAATAGAAAATGAATAATAATTACTTATTAAATTCAAAGTAAGGCATAATTTATATTGGTGGAAAGAGAATCTCCTTTAAAACCTTTTCCTTTCATCAATTTGGGTAAAAAGAGTCGTCAGCCACATATCCATCATATTGCCACTTTTTGGCCCATCATGATCCTACACATACCCCTAACCTAGATTTTTATGTTAGTTACACAAAGCACCAAAAATTGCACACTGCCAAGGGTTAGATGTTGAGATTACCACTTACTACATGTTTAGAAGAAAGGAGTGAGGAACTGCGAAGAAGGGAAACATTGGGGGTAAGAGGGAAAGCTTACCTCTGAAAATTGGAGGTAAGGGAGAAGCAATACCCCCAAAGCTCAAAGCATTCAACATAGTTGAATTCTGAAAAGAAGCCATCAGAGAGACAACCAAATATCAGCGGGACTTAAATAGAAGTCTCTTCAACATAGCTAAGCTCACAAAATAGGTGGTGTAGACGAACAAGGTGACATCTCATTGAGGAGACAAAGGAACATCGAAGAGACCAAAGAAGAATTCCCTTCGAAATTTCAAATAAAATGATGATTGAAAGCTAGAAAAGCCAACTTTTCAAGAATCAGAGGGAAGACCTACCTCTTACCTCTGAAGGTAAGAGGTAAGATGCAAGAGCGAAGGCCAAAGGCCGAAGGCTGAAGGCTGATAGAAGAAAAGAGCAAGGAGGGAAGAGGAAAGAGGGAAGGAGAGGGAAGAAAGTGATAAGTTGAAGTCTAAAAGCAAGAAGGGAGATTAATGAAGATCAGACCTCAAACCATTGAAGGTCAGAGGTCGGGAAAAAGGGATACATGTTGCAAAGAGAAATGATAAGAGGGAAGAGGTAAGGGTGAAGGTCGATACTCGAATGCCTAATAGAAGAAAGGAGAAAATGGAAGAGGAAAGGGATGGTAAGGGGTAATGGGTAAGGTCAAAATCCAAAACCCAAAAAATACTAAGAATAAAAAAAGGAAAGGAGTGATGGAGAAATGAAGAAGGCATGCAAGGTAAGCAAGTAAGAGACAACCTGAAAACCCAAAATTTTGGGACCTAGAAAAATTTAGGAAGTTTCAAGGAGAAAACTCATGCACGATGGCCCATGGGGAATCTCTTAGATCGATTATAAATGATGGGACATAAAAGGGTGGCATTAAATGACAACATTAATGGCGACTTCTGTGGGATGACTGCCTACTAATCATGGGATCCAGAGGCCTTATCAGTCCATTGGGCACATAGTCTTGAGGGTAAAACTTCAATAGTTGGTCCCTGAAAAAAAAAAAACAAGTGCAACTGCACTTGGAGGAAAGCATGGAAGCTAAGAGCATACATTCCCTTAAGGAGAATGTAGGGTGTGAAAACACATTTCATGGAAAGAAATATTTACAATATATATAGTAAATTAGCAGACAACAAATAATGGAAGCTTGCCTCTATCAAAGATGAACCTTTTGAATGAGTTGATCTCCCTCAAACAATGGTTGCAAATCTTACAACCATTGAAAAATACTTCCAACATGCATGTAACTGCATGGAACACTTGCAAGGTGAAGGATCGCTTCACTGTAAAAAATTTCCATTGCAAGGAAACCATATGATGCAAGTGCTAAATTCATCTAACACTATTTTCTCAACTGAACATATAGCAGCAAGGATGAACTTTTTTGAAGATAGGCTAGCACCCAAGAGCAAACCTTCTATAGAGGGAAGATAACTCATCTCACAAAAGGATAAGCCAATGTCACCATCGCTGACCTCATCAAAGCATGAAATGAAACAAAAAATAAATTTTCCAATTCACATGGTGATGAAAAATATGCCAAAACTAATTTTTGATCTGCACAAGAAATTGCTTCTTCATACACATCAAACAAGAAACTTTGAAGCTCAGGCATACTATCAAATTGAGCAACTAGAGCATTACTCTCTGAATAAATGTACAGTTGCTTAATAACTACAAAATTACTTGTATTGATACACACTTCATCAATACAAACCTCAAATTTTTGAGGCACTTCAAGTGAAGAACTAAATTCTTCAAGTTGTCTCTCAGTTTTCATTCTTTCTTGGAAACTAGCTGCAACAAAATTAGACACTTGGTATGTAATGGTTGCCATGTCCTCTTTTGTTTCCTTACTCTTATGATGATGCCCACAAAGCTCCTATTTTGGGGTTAATGATTTGATGTTTAAAACTATAAAAAAGGTTTCTATAACATGCCAAAAGAGGTCCTCCACCTCAGAACTACAAACCTCAATAGAATGGGGATCTTCATCCACAATAACAAGGGGTAAACACATCTGTTGCTACTATCCAAAAACCATGGAGTTGATGTCATCCTTTAGGCCAAGACCAAGTTATTCAGAGGCTTTAATTGAACCAGGTATAGCTGATCTATCCTCATCTTCAACAAAAAAAGGAAGGGCATTAAGTGAGAGGACTAATTCCTCTACTATATCATTTTTTATACCTTTTTAATGCTTTGTTGCAATACTGTTTCATCTTCAATTTTTTCCTTGCAACAAACCAAGACACTCATTTTTTTGGGCACATGAAGGCTCCACAACAACAACCTCTTCACTCCTAGCCCGAAACTGCTCCTTCATTTGTTCTTTTGACCAATTAGGATCCCATACCACAAGTCCACCCTTAAAGAGTGAAATAGGAAAAGAGGGGGAAAAATAGTCAAAATGGCATTGAAGCTCTTGTCAAAGTTCTGGAAGGGGCTTCTCAATAGGAAAAAAAGGTTGAGCCTCCTCAAGGATAGGTTCTTGTGAGGAATGGAGGTTTGCAAAACTTAGGATCTCCAACATAGAAGATTTTCTTGATGGAACAAGAGGTTGAATGGGAGTTTCAAGGGGTTGATTGGGATTGTTGAAACTAAAAACTTTTTCCTTGCAAACCTCTCACACAATAGGTTGATCTAAAATAAAAGGAGGGCTAATGGGGGTTTCAAGAGGCTTGCTAGGTTTCTTGAAATTTGGAAATTTATACTTTCTTATCTCCTCCTTAGCAAGTTGTTCTGGAATTGGTAGAGGTGCTTGTTTGAAATTGGGCACACAAGGGGTTGCCTAAGTCTTAGGCATTTGTGCTAAGGCAAGGGAAAGTATTATTTTTTTCTTTCCTAGAAACAACATCATTTACTATATACTCCTATTGATTTCTTTGTGCCTCCATTTGCTGCTCATACCTCCATTGAGCATCTAAATTTTATTGTTGTGCATAATAAGATTGATGGAAAAACTCATCATGTTGTGGGAAATAACCCTCTTGTTGCCCTTGATAGGTTTGATTTTCCCACTCCTCCTGTTGTAACTCAAGCTCTTGTTGCTCCTAAAGCTCAACAACTTGTTTAAAGAGATCCTTCATCATGGACATGAGTTCACTCTCATTTTAGGGTTGAAAGGAATATCAAGGAGCCTCTTGTCCTCGAATCTCACCTAGCCTTCTTTTGAAATCAAGAAAAATGCTTAGAATCTCACTTGCACTTAAATTATCAAAGTCTTAGGGTTGAGTGGGAGAAAAATAACAATGATTTTGAAAATGGTGAGTCTCTTGGCGCTTCTGATATGAATGTGTAGGCATCCAAAAATATTGAGTAGGGGGGAGGGGATGAAATGGGAGGTATAACCAGCCTAATATGGCTAATTTGGAGGTGAAAAGCTAGAATTATTATAGTATGGGGGAGTTTACATATAGTTTCCATTAAAATATGACATTTTAATGCATAGGAAACACTTCAAAAATTTATTAAATTAGAGAAAAGGATTTCCCAACCAAAGATTTTGGGTACATACCAAAGATTCACCCAAATATGTTGCAAATTGCCAAGATCTTGAAGAACGCCTCCAAAGTCTGAAACGTTGAAGAAGGAACCACTTCTTCAATGACATGAAATGGAACTAGTCTACTTGAACCAACTAATTTTGAACAGAGTCACTATGGTGTTTAAAGATATGCCTCAAAAGGCAAGATGCATTAAAGAAAACACTAGGTTCTTCAATGGAAAGGAGTCCCACTAGGCATGCCAAAAACTATTGTCACATGAAACTGCACCCTACTAAACAAGAGTTCAGTGTTGTAATGACACAATGGAATTGACCTCAAGGTATGGGACCTTTACACGTATGAGGTTGAATCTCCAAAGAAGGTTGGCTTCCTCTTCTAAACTAAGTGTGATTTTTGTTGGTCCAACCCAACACAATGAAAACCCTATCACTACCCTAATCTAACAAATCATAGGGGACAAAAGGTGGAGGGAGAACATGAAATGAAAGGAAGGTGATGCATCGAGATTAGAAATGTGTTTCTTCCTACTTCTAAACAGCATAATACATCAACAAAATAGCTAAAACATACATTCAAACATGAAGGTAAATATATTTTACACAATCATGGAAGAAATAACAATGATAGTAACTAAACTTTATTAATATAAAATATTAGTGTGACCAATGACATAGTATAGGTTAACTACACCCGATCCATACAAATTTGAGGCATATTTAACTCACTAAGCATCAATCCCAATAAGATTATTCACTGTAAACAAAGACAAAGAATCCATTAAAACTAACATTCTAAATCATGAAAGCTTGACAAACCTCTAATCTAAGACATTGAAACTTATCCTATTGGGGGAGTGGTGTCACATTGATGTGGAATGGTGACCCTTTTCCCAATCCCTTGGATAATGAGTTTTTTTAATCAATTCTATTGAAGAGAATCGACGAAACCAATGAAATATGTGTGATAAAACATGATTTAAATGCTAAATTAACATTATGCAAGCTATTTTAACATGATGTATGCTAAGATGATTGATATGGGTATATACAAAGCTAATCTAAATGAAGCTTAAGCTAAAAATATTTAAACCTTAATTACACAATACTAAATGGATGCATTTATGTTATCATGGAAGCCATTAATGGAAGATAAGCTAATATGGTGCAATTAAAATAAGATAAAATGAGGTTAAATGTGAGTGCAAATGCAAGTGATTTTAACAGCATAAATTTGATGTTAAAAGATGGATCCATTTGTCTCCAAATAGTGACCTATTTATAGGAGGTTAAATGAGAAATGAAGGTTTGAGATTAAAAAGGTTAATCAATAGTCAGGGATGGAGGAAAGATGAAACATGGATCATGGATTCTCATCAATGGATGAGAACCAATGATCACATGGATCAAGGAAAGAATCAAGGGCTCACATTCTTTCAAACACACTTTTAACTTGCAGAAGAAGTCTTGTAAGTTAACTTGCACATGAAATCTTGTAAGTTTGTTAAGAAGGAGAATATTCATTTTTTCAAATGAGTGAGGAGAGAGAATATTCTTTAGGATATTCTCATGGGTGAGCAAAATAGATATTTAGAAAATTAAAACAAAGTTTTAATGTGCAAAAGGGGAAGGAATATTCCATGGGAATATTCCTTTTGGAGGAATGTGCAAAGGAGGAATATTCCCTTGCAAGTGGGGGGATTAGATTTATTAGGTAATTTGATAATTAAATAAGGTTTCAATTATGCAAATTAGGGGAATTTGATGGTATTCATTAAATAAATGACTAATGAAAAAGGGGGATAGTGATATGATATTTAATTAAATAACTTAGGGTTATTTAATTAAGAGGACTTGATGGATTAAATTAAATAATTTGATGTGTTTAATTTAATAAGATGAAATGTTAGAATAAAAGGGGTGAATTAACCTAATTAGGTCAATTAGATTAATAGATGAAAAATGATGCAATTAATTAAATAGTTAGACTAATTTAATCAATTAAGCTAAAAGAGGATGGGTGTTAGGATGAAATGATGTTAGTTAGCCAATGTGATCCATTGAGACATTTTTAAGCATGTACATTTTTCCCCTCTTTGCAGTAATGTACTCATTGCATTAGTTCAAAAACTACTATTGATTTCAATGCTAATGACGATGCAGAAACGGATATCGATGATACATTTGAGATGTTGATAGTCAATGTAAAGTTGATTGATATGATTGATTGATTGATAAAATTGTTGAGGATTCACAACAATACAAGGATTTTTTTGAATAACACGAGGATTGGTAGTGAAAGATATATCCCAATGATGATTTACTTGATAATTGATCAAGATTTTCTAGCAAGGCTAGGAACAAAGTTCGTCAGATGATTTGATATTGATATGATTGAAAGATGGTTTGTTGCCCCCTCAAGAGATCGATCGGGGAATAAAGTGTTCCGATTAGGCTAATGATAGGTGAAAATCAGACTTATGCTTGAGATGCTTGAGATGTTAGGTTGCTTTTGAATCAAAGAGTTGCAACTTTTTAGATTGTTGAGCTGAAAATAATATAGATGCCCCACTATGCCCCAATGGAAGAGGAATTGTTGGCGTGCTAGCTCGGATATTAATGTAGATAGATTTCAAGATGTATAGTCAGTCATCGGCTATGGGTAACCTCATGTATATTTTTATATATCACACATATTCGATACTTGGAATCAAATATGTGTGATATATTGAGTCTTTCCACCGATTTATTTTTGCTCATATATTGTTTGATTGATTGAAACAAAGTGATAGCATATGGACGGTTTATGTTGTTTTGAATAAGTTGATGAAAATAGGCACCTTGAGAAAAGATAACTCTTGACGTATTTTATATATATTAATATTCAATATAGGTGTGTGATAAGCGACTGATACAAACTTCATTGAATTATTTACCTACGCTCTAGACTTTATATTTTGACACTTAAGTTTTCACTTTATAACTTGTTATACTTGATTTCTACTTGTTTTTCCAAAGTTTGAAGGTGATGATTGATTTATTATGAATGAAGTTTATTGTGGGTGAAAGTGAAATGGGATGGATGGTTTTGGATTTTCTGAAATATTTTAATGTTTTTGGTATTTTGAAAATGTTTTGAGGTTGTTTTTGGTCTTTTTGAAAGTTTATGTGAATGTTTATTTTTTTGATTATTTGAGGCTATTTAGGGTTTTCCAAGGTTTTCCAATGTTGTGGGTTTTCAAAATTTCAAATGTTTTTGTGTTTTCTAAGTTTTCAAATGTTTAAGGATTTTATGATATTTGAATGTTTAGGGGTTTTCCAATATTTGAATTTTTAGGGTTTTCTGAGAGTTTCGATCAAGAATATAACCTAAAAGACCTATCATAGGGGCCTCGGAGGCTGATCAAAGATTAGCCTTTCCTACATTATAAATGGAAATACCATAGTTTGACTGACTCAACTTATTAACAATGAGATATGAAAAGTTGGAGAATTGCCAACTTATTATGATAGACTCCTAAAGACTGACCTAGTGTGTCTTGGGGGAACATCAATGATGGCCTTGCCTACATTCAAGCTCAGAGACTTGTAGTTCGACAAGGTTCTATTTTTTGGATTTTTGATGTTTTGGCATTTTTAGGGATTTTGATGTGTTTTGGATCTTTTGGATTTTGACTTTACAATTTTCCAAATATTTTTGGATTTTAGCTATATAGGATATTAGATGTTTTTGGATTTTATGATTTTGTGAATGTTTTTGGGATTTTTTATGAGATTTTGAGGTAAATGATACCTAGATCATGATGTCGATGTCACATTATGGGGTATAAGACATGGATCAAGAGTTATTTGAAAACAAGAGTGCAATAACTTTCCCCCAGTGTCTAGAAATTCTTCATAATGCAATGGATAACCAAGATAGGTAATGTATATGCAAAGAGTTCAATAGAGTTTTAGCATGATAGATATAGGCTATGGGACTTCATGAGATAAAATTGTAAAGAGCCCGTCAAGATTTTTACATGAGTAGAGTTGAAGTATACGCCAAATCTTTGTCAAGATCAAGATAAAGTGGGATATCTAGATGAAAGATGGATTTTGATAGATGGAGGGAACATTGGATTTATCATGACAAGGATGAGATGCTTCTATCTGAGAAGGATCATATAGATGCTTGATTCTACTCATGATGCCGATTTTCTAGGTTTTCATCATAATACTTGCCCAAAGCACCACCATAGTGATTTTCACTAGAGGATGATTTTTATCTTTACTATTTTTAATCCTTTTTCTTATATATTTTTTTTGGATTTTGATCATTTTTTTATTTTTTGGAAGTTTTACTCTCATGTTGAACAACCTAGTGGTATTGATGTAGAAGCCATTGTCATAATGTTCCAGTGATATCCTGCTTGAAGAAGTTGCTTTGCTAGGATACGAGCACTTAAATGAAAATTTTGAGATCTCTAACCCACCTTTCTAGTACTAGAATTAATGTTGTCTATGTGCTCACATCGATGAAGGGTAGATTCCAACACACAGTCAATGTGAGAGTTGGATATCATGAATGGAGTGTACGGTGTCATACATGAAGAAGGATGAGATGGATTGGTCGATGGTTTAGAACCTTTGACTCTCCAAACTTGGGAAGATGAGCAATGATGGGTGGGAATAGAGGTTTTCGTGGAATTGGGACCAACCATTGGATATACTTTGTTCCTTGCTTGAGAATCCTGCTTTCTTATTTGAGGACTCTTTTGATGGATATATTTCCCCTTTTGATTTTTCCCCATAGTTTCTTTGACTAATGGAGTTTTTGAGGGATGATTTTATTTATTTTTCTTTGGTATCCATTTTTACTTGACGTGTCCTTTTTGCTTTATTTCTTTGTTTTCTTTGATGATTTTCTCCTTTCTTTGATAGGAATTCTTATTTTTATGTTGGTCCCATTTTGTGTATGAGATGATGGGTGAATGCCAACTCATGATACAACTAGTTGTAGCATTAACAATGTTTTCATCATAAGGATTCTTCATGCCCCATATGTTAGTGTTTGTTGTAGATAACATTTCCCTCAATGTTGTGAAGGTATTATCAATACCTAATCCTTTTCCCTGATAATGTATCCTCTAATCCATAGCCACTGAATATGACTTGTCATGAACACATGATATTGCTATGGGTTCTTGCTATTCAAGAATATGAACTATTTACTCTAATCCTATGACATCGTTATCTCTTGATACTACTTCAAAAGATGTTGATGCTTACTCAAAAGATGTCAATGATGCACAATCACTGTAAGAATCAAGAATCTCAATCGTTGCTTGCTCTTGTGTAGAAATATCAAGAGTGGGAGACTCTTGTTTTGGATGAAGAACATCTATATGTCTATCAAAAAGTGTAATAACCCATTCCTAAATTATTACTTAATTAATATTATTGTAAATGACACATGAATATACTCATAATTAAAAAGACATAACTAGTGGCTAAATTCAATTATAGCTACACATGTCCATTTAAATGAGTCAAAGATTCTTATATTCACTTCAAAAGTCAAATTACAATATCAAGTTTTACTTGGAACCTAAGGCCACAATATCATTACATGGTACATTTCTCATTAAGTACATGAATGAATTACATCGTTACATTATAGACTATAATAGTCTAGTGAACATCTGAGGTTCTCCTTTGATGCTCACCTCCACTGGTGGATGAGAACATGGTTGAAGCACTTTATCACCCAACCATGAAGCTTACGCTTCCCCGATATTCTTTCAACTTGAAGAATGCTTGACCTTGCACAAAAATTTTAGCAAGAGAACAACCTAAAAGGTGGAATTTGGTGCATTCCCAAACATCAAGATGCAATTTCTATCTGTATGCTAGAAAAGAAAGTGCAAGATCTATGCTAGGAATGGCAGAGAGTGAAATCACAGAGTTCATTCTTACATACATAATGAACAATATTGCTTGGCCAAGCATAATAAGTGTGTTGCAACAACACCATTTGAACAATAGGTTATGGTAAATCAAAACTATACTCTTTGAACTCCATTTTGGAATCCATATCAGAAGGTAACTTTATATTATAACAACTATCTACCCTCTAGCAACAACTACCCATAGATGCTCTAGTCTATTAAGGTATCACTGTTTTGTTCCAATATTCAAGATTACTTTCCAAATTTCTTCAAGAGAGCATAGAATACTAATTTTATACTCAAATCAAAAATCAGATTTATGATTCACAAAGTATTTCACAATCAGTCATATCATTCTTATGACTATGTCTACTTAAAATATTAAGTTTTTTCCTTTATAAATGTACTAAAAACAAAATAAGGTATGTCACAAGTATTTGTATGTACATAGAAGAAGTCTATGTGCATACACATATATGTTCCTACTAATGTTTAAGTTGAGAATACATTCTAAAATAAGTATAAAGTTCAGATTTGCATATCAAAATAATATTCCCTTGACATTTCTCGTCGAAATAATATCCTATGCAAGTATATGCTAACAGTTTCTCACATACTATGATATTCTATCATTGGTGTTTCCATAAGAACATTCATTGTTTTAACAAAACATGAAATATTTCCTACTAATATGAACATTCAAATGCTTAAATAAAATCAATATTGTTTCCTACTAAACAATCATGAAACAAGTTGTTTACATATGAAAATACATTGTTTTAGTAGAATAATTGTAGTTCCTACTAATAGTTGTAAAGTAAGTTGTTTACATACAAAAAAAATTATAGAACAAAGTTGTTTAAATTTATAATAATATATTTTCAACAAAAAAATTTTGTTTACTAAAGAATAAATTTTGTTTCCAACAATACATTTCTATTTCAAACTAACAAAATATATTAAAAGAAAATTAATGTCATATACTCATCTTGCTAATCATAAGTTGTTCACAAGCTACATGTTCACTTACAAGTAATCATTCACCATTTAAAACTGAAAATATTTGTCCATCATGAATAGAAAGTAAACAAATCAAATATCATAGTTTCAACATTAAGAACAATATGTTTATAATCTAGATCTTGGCCTCCTTCATCACTAGAATCACTATGAGAAACTTTATATAAAAAAAGAAACCAAGTTCAACATGCTTGTCAATATTCAGTTAAGAGAATAAGAAGGTTTCAAGATCAAACAGTGTTTTAGCCTACTCGGGTTGCAACTAAAAAAACCAAATTGTTCTAGATTTTGACCCTTTACTATGGTCGGGTACCTCCTTTCTTAACCTCAAGTTTCATACAAATTAACCCTGATGGGCATACTAGTACATGCCTTAATGCATGCTTCTCTATACTTTGTGTAGACTCATAAATGACACTAAATCAAATAAAATATACTATCAATCATGAGGATCGTTTCTTACAAATTTAACTATGAAACCCTTTTCTAGCATTCCATCGATTCTTCAAATCGAGGATTGTTCTCTATCCACATATGTTTATCATAGTCCTACATAAAATAACAACCTTCCCCTTACCATTGTCGACTAGGATGATAATGGGAAGTGTAGGCCTTTAAGGATAACACTGTCGAAACATAATGAAGGTGTCACAAAGGATTACTTCCTCTTTTCATAAGTTCGGTTGGAAAACCCTTACAAAATTTATCACCGAATGGTACATAGAAAAAATATGATTTACATTAGCCAAGATATGGATTTCTTTTTGAGCGAACATTTCAATAGTCACTTCATTGGTATTGGTGCCTCATACTTAGCCGAATGGCTTCATTAACATGAGTAGGCCATAGGCCATGTGAATCCCCCAGAGGGTGATCGCCAATCTTCCCTTCGGGCTAAACCAAACACACAGACAAAAGAAAACATAGTATGCCTCTCTATACTTTCGGTTCCATCAAAAAGTGTAGTGATAAAAACAAGCTACAAAAAATGTAAAACAAATAAGATAGTTATATTGATACTATCAAATTACCTCTATGGCCAAGCCTTTCGATTTGAAGTTTTTCTTAAATTTTTCCTACAAATTCGATCTTTTCTTCCCTTTTCTTGGGTGCTAGTTGATTTCCTTCCCAAAATCAGTCCCTACTTTTTCACTCACCACCTTCATTCAATATGGTAAAAACCCTATTTTGCATGTGGCTGGGCACTGATATTGTGGTCATTTCTTGCCATAGCTACCCTCTAATTTTGAATAATGGTTATTATTATTAGGAAAGCCATGACCATCGTGGATCTACCTTGTAATATTTATTGATTTTTCCATAGTCTGACCCTTAGTGCATTGGTTATCAACTTAATTTCAATTCAAATTCAAATATGTATATATACATATATATCTGTAATATATATGGATATATATACTTATATATTTGCATCTTTATGCATTTGAAATGATTTCATTCACATCTTACCATTCATTTCGAATAATGTATATATTTATATATATGTGTGTGTGTGTGTTTGAATTTACTCACGTATATATATATATATATATGTATATGTATGTATGTATGTATGTATGTATGTATATATATATATATGTATGTATATATATATATATATATATATATATATGTGTGTGTGTGTGTATGTATGTGTATGTATGTATGTATGGTCTTAGGAAAAAAAAATTCATCGATGGTAAATTCAATTCACCAAAGAATTCACCAAAAATTAACCCCATTAATATTTTTTTAATATATATTTCATGAACTTATTATTTTTCAAAAATTGATTTATGATAATAATAAAAAATTCAATATATTTTATTTTATCAGTCATCTATAATTGATTTATGATAATTAAAATAAATCAATTTTTAATATATTATCATGTTAAAAACATTCATATCAAAATAAACATAAAAAATAATTACTATTGAGATGAATAGAAATTACTATGAACCAAACCTAACACACAAAAATAGTTTTCAATATATTTTATTTTATCAAGCTCATTTATAATTGATTTATGATAATAAAATAACCAATTTTAATATATTATTATGGTAACAACATTCATATCAAAAATAAAACATAAAAAAATAATTACTATTGAGATGAAATTAGAAAACACGCGAACCGTAAACCTAACACAAAAATAAATCATCTCAATAAATCAATTATTGGCAATTAGAGAGGTGTATAATTATTATTTTTTAAATAAACAGGTAAAAAATAATGGGTATCTCAACCAATCAAAAATTACTATTGATATGAATAGAAATTACTATGGGTAATAAACACCAATAATTAAAAATAAAATTATCAATAAATTGTAGCCAAGGTGAAAATTATATCTATTAAAAATTTCCCAACTTGGATGAATTGTTGATGCAATTTAGTTGGCAATGAAATTGTCATGGTGGTGAATTTTCCCATGATGAATTGTTGGTGGTGAATTTTCCATCAAGAAATTGCTCACGGCGAATTTTCTCCGAATGTCGTGATATGTGTATTCATTTTACATATATATGTGTTTTAATTTTAAATAAAGTATTCATACACAAGTTTCTTGTTTTGGAATGGTTCAAAGGTTCCATACACTATCATTTTAAGTAAGGAACTTGAATTTTCATTTGGAGCATCTTTACATATCTATATATACTTACTTCTACACTAAGAATGAATTTTCTTTATGATGCTCGTTTTTAGTTCCTTCAAGTCACAAGGTTTGAATAGACAATTAAATATACTAATCTTTCATTTGCAAGCACCAAAACATTTCAAATTAGGAAAATTTCACTTTCATATATATGCAAATAAATTAAATTTCCAGTCATCATGCCATTGTGGTGTGTGCACCCAGATTCCAATTGGCTTACCATTCAATCCGACTAAACAATCCTACTTCAACCATGTTCTTGTCCTTCAACTTGTCACCCTGCAACTGCACACACTTACACTTGCAAATTGATCAGTAACATTCAATTCTTGATGACATATAAAATAGTTTTTTAGAAATTCACAAAGTCAACATTAGTCAACTCCTTATATTCAACATTCGAATATTCTAGAATCTCCATTTAATATTTAATTGAATTTCATCAATAATAATATTTTCCATATTTAAATAAATATGCAATGAAATTGGGTTGACATAAAGAAATATCTCAGGGGTGATATCAAGGACATCTTTGGAGTTTAAATTTTTTTGGAAGATGTCCCTTAGCTCTTGGTGAAACTCTAGGGATAGGGGTTCTTGATCTTGACTCGATTTAGAGTATCTTTCATTATCCTCAAGAGCCTCTTTTTCACATGATCCTTGGGTGGATGATACATCATTGATAAAAGACTCTTCACAACAATTTGTAGGTATGGGTGCAACAAAGGATTTTCTCGCTTATTTGGAACTTCTTCAACATGCCTAATCATTGATTCATATGTGGGAGAGATCACAATCTGATATCCACTTGGTTCCATTAGGGTATAAAATATTGATTCTATAACTACGAGGTTTGACTTGTGGCTCTTGATAGTTTGAGAAATCTGGGAGTGAGATAATATTAGACTATATCAACCTCTTTAATACATCTTCCATAGGTTCCCCTAAGGGAGTGAATTGTCACTTAGGAGCATTGTTTGTTCTCTGTTGCCCGCATTGAGTGTTTGTAGTGTTGATCGTTGGATTGTTTGACAGTGATGTGTATGGTTGTTGTGTATTCATGGTTTGGGTGTTTTCTTGTCTAGGAGCAGTTAAGACCACCTTTACATCAACACCATCACTACTAACATTCTTGTTCTTGGCCCAATAGTGGGGTTTGTCA
>VDFB02005954.1:0-13239 GCA_007258455.2 Sequoia sempervirens | reverse complement strand
ATAGATGCGTCCAGCTATGTAAAGAGGACCATCGGGAAGTTTTTTTAATATATAGTGAGAAGAAAAAGTAATATCAAGAGGTTTTTCATTTTGGCCCTTATGAGGGATAACGTCTATTGTTCCCACCATTTCATCAATAGGATTAACATGTGTAAAATTTGGAGTAATATCATGTTGTTCATCAGTTGTATTGACATTCATGACATCATTGTTTGAGGGGTCACTGGCTTTGACAAATGAAAAATTGTGGTTAGGCATTAGGTTGTTAAAAATTTGCAAATTTTGGTTGGGTGGGGCAACAAACAAATATCCTTTAACATCAATATTTGAAATGGATAGACGACCAGAATCAATGAGGTCTTACACTAGGTGTTTAAGATGCTTGCATTGTTTAGTGTCATGTCCAATTTGGCAATGAAAATGAAAATAAGCATTTGATTTAAAGGTGGGGGGTAAAGGCTTGGTAGGATCAAGTGGTTTGACTATAGGAAAAGTGACCATTTGTTGTTGTATTAGTTGATTCATTGTGTTATGCAGGGTATCAGGTAAAGGGGTAAACTGTCTCTTCAAGTCCCCATAGGTTAAAGGCATGGCTGCTTTAGTGACTGCCACTTGAGTATTAACGGGTCACGTTGGTTATGGAGGAGGGGGATTGAACTGTAAGAAGCCTTTGTTTGGTTTTCTAAAGTTTTGTTAGTTGTTTTGGTTGCTTTGTTTAGACTTCTCAACTTGCATAGAAGTGGATTTTACATCACGAGTAGTAACTAAGTTGTGATAGTCACAAAGAGCTATGCATAAATGGATGAAAGAGGTAAATTTCATCATGGTCAATTTATCTTGAATGTGATTTTGCAATTTTTTAGTAAACATCTTTTGGAGATGGGAATTAGGAACCTTGACATCTATTTGAGCATACAATGACTGATAGCATGAAATGAAATCGGTTACTTTTTCATCCATATTTTGTTTACATATCATTAAATCAACCATTGTCTTCTTGGGAGTCATATGGACTTGGAAATGACTTATAAAGGCATCAACAAGCTCATTAAATGAAGGAATTGAATGATTGGGTAGAGAGGAAAACCACTCCAAGGAAGTATCCTTTAAAGTCCTAGGAAATAGTTTAGTTAATAGTTTATCGTCAAGGACAAAATCACTACATAAGGCGGTATAGGCATTGACATGATTAGTAGGGTCTCCTTTTCCTCCATAATTATCAAACCTAGGAAGCTGAATTCCTTGTGGCATCGGTGTTCTTCATATTTCTAAAGATAGTGGGATACTACGAACATAGTATGTGGGTGGTGCATTTTGGCTTTGGTTTATGGTGGATATTTGTTGTTGTGGAATAAATAGTGTGGAAGAGTTGTGTTATGAGAGGGTTAGTGTAAGTGGTATGAGGTGGAAGAGAGAATGGTGATGGAGTGTAGGTAGTGTTAGGACAAGTGAAGAGGACACTAATAGGGATGAAGGTGGTGGAGGATGGAACAATCAATGCCACAAGATAACTAGGAATGCTAGTTGGAATAGTGAAAGGAGTCACATGACTAACATGTTGCATGGTTGTTGTAACTTTAGGAGTGGTATAGGTGGGTATGGATGCTACATTTGAAGGAGGAATATGAGATGCTCCTTGATTAACCATAGTTTTTGTTGGTTGAGATGTGCTAGAGATGGAAGAAGCATGTTTGTGATATATCTCAACAATTTGTTTCATAACATCTAAGCCTTCATCACTTTCAAGCATTCGATGGATGTTGTCTATAGCGGGAATGGAAGTGGTTGAATTTTTTTCAAGACACAAGTTATGTTGGAGATGTGATAAGTCATCATGAATGTTAACTACTTTGCCTTGCGGAAGGGAATTAATGTTTGTGTCAACATGCAAGGGGAAGGAAAAGGTGTACTAGTTGTAGTATGCATGCCTAATGCACCATTGTCAATACCAAGAGTAGGAGCTTTGGATAACCCAAGGTCCACAATGAATATGTTATCACGGGAAGCCATGAGTCAGAAATTTTCCTTAAAGTATTATCATTGTATTCACCTTCATACAAATGCCACTAAAGGTGGGTATGCAAATTACAATGCAAACTAGTAATACTGAAATAACAGAAATTGTGAATTGAAACATGAATGTAGTAATGAAGAAAAAAATATATAGAAAATACCGCGGAAAATAACAAAATTACTGTGGCAGAAGTGTAATTAGGACCGATCAGCCTATGGTGGTGAATGAGTCTAGGGGTGATTTTTCAAAAAATTAAAATCATTTTTATACTTTCTAATGCAAAACTAGGATGCAAATGCATAATTTTAGTATATTTTTAATATTTTGAGAGTGCAAAAAGTGAAATCTATATGATATTCACTAAAGCAATGTTAAACCCTAGGATGCAAAAATGATGCAAGCTAATACAATGAGTCCTAGTATGTAAAATGTGCATGCAACTAGAAAGATCGTTCAATATGAAGGTTCACCAAATGAATTGTAGATTTTGTGGTTTGATGCTATATTTTAATTAGGGTTTTTCTACCTAAAGAGAGAGATAGATCCTACACAAATCTATGGTTCACTCAAACTAATGCAAGTACAATGAAAGTTATCCTAAATGCAAATGATCTAAATGTAATGGACTAAAGAAATAGACTGATTATTTATACAAAAACTAAGAAATATGAAGTGTTTTTAAACATAGTGTGATATGCATAAATGAATTAGAAACATGCATGAATGAAAACATAACTTAATGAAACTGACCAAGTGCACCTAGAAGTAGAATGTTGATGTCGGAAGGCTATGGAATGTTTCTACAATCATCATATCGACTACTCAGGACTCATTCGCAATAGATGGTGAATCAGTCCAGGTGCTGGTAAATTCTATTGAAATAGGTTTTAGGATGCTGGGAACTAAAAACCTCAGGAAAGACCTTCTCTAGCCTGGTAGTGGGACTCATTCACCACTAATGGAAAATCAATCCACCTACAAAAATCTATAAATTATGAAGTCAACTATGTGGGTCTAGATCCGCACTTGTCTTCTTGTCAGGTTGACGGAACTGAAACTGTAGAAAATGGGCTAAATGATGTCTCCAAGCTTGAATTAGGTCTTTGTTGACTTGAATAGCTTTGATGACTTGTTGACCACTTTTCAACACCTATCTCTTTAAAAAATCTAGCTACAAGACTTGCAAACACACATGTAAAGAGGGGAAAAATGGTTAAGGGTTAGAGTACAGGGATTTTCCTTTGTCAAATCCCACTTTGGTAATCAAACCCTTGATAAAGAAATTAAATGAGAAAGGAATGGTGAACAAATAATATTCAAGTGTCTTAAACTCACCAAACCCTTGTTGCTAACATCTGAAGATATGTAAATGGATGCTCCAAGATGCTTGATAATTTCTTGATTGAATGATTAAGGATGCTAGAATACTTGAATGTTATGATGGATTGAATGCATGAATGAATGGGGTCTTCAAATGGATAGAAAAACACTTATTTATACACACTTATGCCCTAATTTCCTAAAAAATACATCACAGGATGACCTAAGGTCTTAATAAATAAAAACCAAAAAGAAATTTGAATTCATTTTGAATTTTGTGCCAAGAGGGACTCATTCACCACCCATGGCGAATGGGTCCCACTCAAGGCAAGCAAGTGGGTGTTAAGAATTAATTTGTCTTTAATGTTGTTTGTTGAGTTTAATTAAAAAAAAAAACTTAATTAAAGCCTATAAGTGCATAAAGGGGCCAAATAAAGCATAAGAAAGGTGTGATTAGTGATGAAAAGTCTAGAAAAGTGTGAAAGTTTGTTACAAGACTTTACAACAATTCAAAATGAGACTTGGTAAGGGATAAAAAGAGAATATTTAGATGAATTATAAGAAGAGTCTATAAAAGTGTAGAAATGTGTTACAACACCTTCACATGACATCATAAAGTCTTAATAATTTGAATATTCAAGGCCTAATGTGAATGTATAAGTCACATTACAACATTAAATCTAAGAGAATAAGCCAAGAATCACAGGGAAAAAACTAAATGACCATGAAAATGTCCAAAGATCCATTTTTCTATGGTACAATCACCTTATCATGGTATGCCCCTATGTGGAAATTGACCAAAAACTATTATTCCATCGGTACCTTTTCTTCTTAAAAAAATCATTTAGTAATATATGGGAACATATGCTTCATCCTCATCAACCCCAAATTGTCTTCCATTCACCAAATATCATAAATCTTACCTCTTTCCTTGTATCTAGTTTAGAATAGTGTCTTCCTTAGTGTTGGATCATCTCTCCCCCTAAACCTCAAGGTTGTTTTGTGAAAATATTTCTCCATGTTTAGGTTCCCTTTATAAAGTAGGTGACATCTCTTCTCTATATATATTTTATGCAATTTTCATTTTTCTTTTCTCTTGGTAGGTAAATTTATAGAACTATGTCACACTTCTATAAAGGAAATGACCAACAAAAATACACTTTTTAAAAAATCTTGGACTATCTAAAAGTGAAATTTATGTTTTAAATTTTAAAATGTTTTAAATGAATTAAATGTACAAATATTAATGTAGTTTGTGTTTATATTTATTAAATTTTATAGAATTATTTGGATATAGTTTAAAAAAAATTAAGATAATTATAATGGTTGTTGAAAAAAAATAAAAATTGACATCAATGGACCATAAAAAAATATAGTTTTTTTTTTTTTTTTCCCTTTTATCACTCTAGATAAGTTGAAAATCTAGTAGATGCAGCAAAATATTTATTTTTTTGTGATTTTAATTTTTTTTTTTTATAAAATTGCATTTACTTAAAATTTCATTGTTTTCATGAGATATTAAATTTTGTCTAAATTTTATTATATTTATATATATATATGTATGTATGTATGTATGTATGTATGTATGTATATATATGTATATGTAAATATATGTATATGTATGTGTATATATGTATGTATGTATGTATATGTATATGTATGTATATATGTATATGTATGTTTATATATATGTATATGTATGTGTATGTATATGTATATGTATATGTATGTATATATATATGTATATGTATCTATATATATGTGTGTGTGTGTATGTATGTATATGTATGCATATGTATATGTATATGCATATAAATATCTATATGTACATACATATATATACACATATATGTACACATATATACATACATACATACATACATATATGTTTGTGTGTGTTTGTGTGTGAGGATTCTCTCCTCTAGGACATCATATACTTTTAATTTTTAATTAGCATCACATTTTATTATAATATCTTAATTATAATAAATTGAAAAATAAATGATAAAATAATCAAAATATAAATAAAAATTAGATTTTACCCAAAACTATTTTGATGGCCAAAAGTGTAATATAGATCTATACTAGTACTTCAATTATTTATGCCCTTCTTCTCTATAATTGAAATAGGTTCCTCTAAATAATTTATCCATTTTTATTTCATACCCTTGTTTGCTAATGTAGGAGCATCCAGGGTGTAAGAGCAATCTTGCATCACTTAGAAAAAATGTTTATTTTGATTTTTGTTTGGTTTGGTGGATAAATTTTCAATGAGGGCTAAAATTAGTAGGTTTTATGTTGTTAGTTGGAATTTGAGCATGTACGGACCAAGAAATTTACCTAGAGCTTTGAAATTGTAAAAATAGCACATGGTTAAAATATTAAGCAAACATCATTTGTAGATAGTGAGATATAAAAGTTTCAAGGTTCAATAATTCTATTAAAAATATTGAACTTAAAATTGGGATCCTTAAATGATGAATTTAGCTTGTAAAAATTGGTCAATTATTGTCCTTGGAGTATGTTGTAGAGAAATATGAGCTCTATTTTTTAATAAAATGGGCTCAATCAAGTGTGTGAATCGAAAGTTATGGCTCTTAAAAGTTGAGCTATTTTTAGGAGAGGACAGGTACAAATGAAAATTATGTTCCAAAAGGTTCCAAAATTCATGTAAGGCCTATTTTTCCATATTATAGGAGCATCTTGAGATTTAAAATTTCTAGGCATGGGAGGATTGATTAATCCATTAGAGTTGAGAGGAAAATTCTCATTTAGGACAATGAAATTGGGGTGAAGCTACAAGTTGAAGAGTTGGATTTTGTAGCATTAGGTTTTATCACCATAAATAGACTAGCATGTTTTATTTCCTAGATGTAATGTAGTCCATGTTATTGTAGCAAGAGGCATTATCCTATATTCAATGTAAGTTTTAGATTTGGTGCTATTATTTTGTAAATAATAAGAAAAGTCACATATTTTTATATCTTCTGCTCTTTTGAAGTTTTTTTTTAATGGTGTGTGGATTTTTTATGGGGATTCTCCTTCATCATCTACTCTAATTATAATTCCCACCACTTCCTTTCTAGGTATCCCTATATTTCATGTCTTCTTCTCTTTCATATTTGTGGTAGCATCTATCACCATCTCTACTCCTAAAATAGGAATTATCTTCTTATTGCTCTCCATAGTGGGAGATTCAACCTTCTCCTTCATTGTAGCACATGATAACCCTTCCTTTACCCCTTTGGTCTTTTAAATTAAGGTTTTTGAACCTTATCAAGTACCCAATTCAGTTATTTATTAGTTAATAATTTCTAATAATTTAAAATATTTTTTAATTAATAGTTGTGCTCAACCTCAAATGGAGTTTTGGAATTTGTGTAATGAACCTAATGGCATTTTTAATTAATTTTATATATGATTTATAACTCATCATAAGCTTGATATGTTTAGAAGATTTGGATTTTCCCTCTTTTAAAAATTTTTATGCCAAGTTATATGATATATTATGCCACATAAGGGTCAAGAATAGGTGAGGTTACTTTAGAATATTGACCATCTATGAAAGGATTTATTATTTTTCATATGATTCTTATTTTGAAATAATAAATTATTAGTTCAAGTTGTATGCCCATATTGAGTGGGTCAAATTTGGAGTTAAAGATGGTTTATTAGTTTACTATTTTTAGTTGGTGGCATGGAATATTCTTGGGTGGAGTTAAAAATTGTGTTAGTTGGGAACAAATTTTTGGAGGGTTTTATAACATGGTTTTGGAAACCATTTTTAGTTTCCCAGATTGCTCATTGGAGTATAAGTTGGTACTTGAGTAAGTGGCTTCATACAAGAATTTTTAAGTACAAATGTGTTGTTGAAATGGTCCCAAAATTATTCCAAGTTCATTGCTAGTAAATTAATCCTAAAAAGAATTGTATTAAAATTTTATTGTAATCTTCTTTTAGATTTGATAATATATCACACATGTTTTGGAGTGTGGGGTTTTTTTGTTGAAGGTATTTTCCCCATGTAAATAACTAGGTTATGGTATAATTATTCATTTTCTTAAGATTATATTTCTCTACTTTCTCTATTTATAAATCATATTTTATGGTTTTTTACATCACTCCCTTGAAGAAAAGAATAGGAAGCTATTTTTCCATACCTTGCTTCCTTACAAGTGGTATTAGAGCTTCATCACTTTTGGATCTAGTTGTTGGGTAGAGGGTTTTGAGCTAATCATTATTTTAGTGGGATATTATGTAGAATGATAAATTTATGATCAAGTTGTTTTAGGAAATAAATATGGCAATAACATCAAGGACAATTAAGGTGGATTTTTTTTCAATTTTTTTTTTAGATTTAGAAACTAAAAAATGAAAGTTATATTGACTAATTATGATCTATGAGATACTAGTGATGCAATTTTTTAGAGGCCTACATATACTACTTATGAATCCTTGTATAATTTAATGGACATGAAAGAAAAAGTTCCTAATAATATTTTTCCTTATAGACTCTATTTATATAAATATTTGTGATGATCCCACTACAAACTATTCATGGAAGAAACATGGAGGGATATATTAAAATCCTTAGTGAAAAAAATATTCTTGACGAAGATGCTCTATTACTTAAGGATGAAAGAATTTGGATGAATTGTAAACCACCAAATATTAATTAACTTGTTGGTGTTTTAATTAATTTTTGTAGGTGTAAACATGGATGAAGAGGAAATATATCAAAATTTGTTGTGTTCATTGCCAAACTAATAGGATAGCCTAGGTGTGGCCATTGGGAGCACTTCTATAACTTTAAAGATACAAGATTTTATTGGTTATTTATTTTTTAAAGATATGAGGAGGAAGGTCTATCTAAGATCCAAAGAGGATTTAAATGTTCAAGGAAGACTAAAATAAATAAATTGAAAAGAAAGAAAAATGTTGTGGAAAATCTAGATCCAAGTCCAAGGGGAGATCTAAATCTCCTATAAAATTCAAAGATATTTTGTATAATTGTAGTAAACATATTCACTTATTTTAGGAGTACAAAGAAGAGAAGAACATAAAGAAGAATAACATTGATTCTAGTTCTATGTATAAGAAGGAATATGGTGACACATTCATTGTAGCTTTAGCCACTCATGTAGATGAGAATACATGGCTAATTGACTCAAATTCATCCTTTCACATGACATGTAATATGCATTGGTTCTATAATTATTAAATATATGAATGAAGTAATGTGTACTCTGGTGATAATTCTCATTTAATTATTACTGGACATGATAATGTACAAATTAAATTTTATGATGGTAGATTTAGGATATTTTATGGTGTCTTACATATTGTAGTATTAGTTCATACACAATCTCGTATCTATGATAAACTAATAGATGGTGTGAAGGGGAATTTATTGAACCATGTGTTAAAATTGTAAGAGGTGATATGGTTATTTCTAGAGATAATAGATTAGGAACATTGTTTCGGCTTGATGCATCTATTATTAAGTGTAATAGTAATTTTTTGAATAGTAAATATGTGACTAGAGTTCATTGGGTAAAGAGATAGTATCCTCTTCAATAGGTGGTCATGTTTTCTAGGTACTTAAGGGGACTATTTCCAATTATTCTAAGTTACTTATATTATGTAATATGTTATGATATTGAAGATTAGGCCACATAGGATAAAATGATCTATCGAACTTGAAAAATAAATACCTTGTTGAAGGTTGAACAAATTATAATCTTTAATTTGAATTTGAGTAGAAAATTTATGGAAAAATTACATTCAATTATACTTGTTCTCACAAATCTTGTGGTATTTTCTATATTATTGTCTATGATATGTTCATATTTTTTTCCCTCTGATTACAAAATTAACATCTTATGTTTTATTTATTGATGATTATAGAAGAAGGATATGAGTTTATTGTCGGGGTTACTAGGGAACCCTAGAACTCCTAGAAATCACTTACAACTAAAACATCTATCACGTATGAGAGATCAAAGCAACTGATTTTCTATGAAACCAAGAGAAAAATAATTAATCCAAAAAGGAATCTATTATGCCTTTTGTATTGAATAATGAATACCTAGATTAATTATTCCAATGAATGAAAGGAAAAAGAAAACCCGAGATGAGGATTTTAATAGATTGTGACAAGTGTATTAATCTTGAATGCAATGAGACAACTATACCTATATAGCCCAATCTACTAATAAAAAACACTCTTAAGTTTAACTTAAGTGAATAAAGTAATAAGGGATTAAATAATTAATTTTTGATTAATTAATTATGAAATGATGTTCTAATTAATCCAATACCCCCCTTAAGATCAACTTAGGGAGAAGATAAAAATATTGATGAAGAATGTAATCATGGATGCATGAATGGGTCTCAATTATAGGGATTGATGAGGTATCCATGTATAAACAAATGAATCTCTCATAACCAAAGAAAAGGAGAAAACTACATGGGAAAATCTCCTCTCCAAAAGAGAGAAAATGAAATAAATACACTAGTGAAACAAGGATCGAAGGAGGTCTCAATGTGACCCCCCATGAATTGATTCTATCATAAAATTACAACAAATGTCCCCCAATAGGAGACAAAAAATGAGAATATAAATCCCCCCATAAAGAAGTAGCTCCTATACCAATGATTAAAACCTGAAGAAAAAATATGATCAACTTTCTACAAAAAAAATTATCCCCTTAGGAAGAAAAAAATCTACTAGTGTTTGGAGAAGCCAATGTAAAAATGTGGAAGAATCAGAACTCCAAATCTAAATGATGTGTTCCTTTGATAAGTGCTCAAGTTTCTACATGTTGGAAAGAGATGATGCCAATTTAGAAACTAGTGAAGATTGATGTAGAACAATCTACAAAGGCAATGTTGATGGTGGGAAAACATCATTGATGTGACTATCAACAAAGAGGAGATGAATGTCCTCAAATTAATCATCTAAATCTACAATTTGAGACTCTAAAAACATGGATGATATGTTTGAAATATATGAATCCTAAGTAGCTATGTCTAGAATAATATGAATGCCATACCACATTGAACTAATAGGGGCTAAGGATGTGGTGATTTCAAGCTAATTAGGAACAACAAATGATGGTGATGAAGTATTGATCTAAAGAGTGGGAACATGAGGACAAGCCTTTGACTCATTAGAACATGCAAGACCTGTGATATACTCAAGCTCCTTTAAACTATCATCATCAAAGGGTATACAATCTAAATCTACAAGAGGAATGTGACAATCTATAGTAGAATCCTATGAGAATGGAGAGATATGAGGGTCTCTGTGGATCTCCCAAAGTCGAGTCCAAAGTGTGTGGGGACAATCAATGTCCAATATAGCACACAGTGTAAGAATCAACACTAAAACAAATAATCCATACAACGTGAACACTAATAAAACCACATGTTGAATAACTCCTTAGTGTGTCTAATATAGGTATGAGTCCATATAGATATGGAAAAAGATAAAACCACCTAAGATGTGTCAAGATGTTGCGTTGCCAAGATTCATAGTTATCATTTTCCATGATGACCATAAATGGATGGAAAAAGAACCCAAGCTAATTCCTCAAATTCAATAGTTAGACACAAATAACCTTAGTACATATAAAGTAGATCAAATGAAGTCATCTAATGTAAAAATGTTCTTTCCAAGTGCCAAGATATCCAAGTAATTGATAGAAATGCGAAATCACAAAAAATGAATAAAATGTACCTAGAGAAGATTCTAGAAAGGGTGCATGAATGGATCTATAGATCTATAAAATACCTTTCCAATACTGTTAGAATTTCAAAAATAGAAGATATAGGAAAAACGTTACATGAGCTAGGAAGCACAAAATGATGATCTAAATTTGACTAGGAATAAAATAAACCCATAGAAAAAAATGATAGCAAGGCCTACAACACTAGAAAGTTCTTGGAACCAACTTTTTGATGATATCTCATTTGTCTGATTTTAAAATTGTATGCCCAAGTTATTCCATAAAAAATAAAACCTTTAGGGGAAATGGGGGCTAGGAGAGGAGTTGAGTACTTTATCATATGGTTGATGTCATGTTGGTGTAGGCATGACATCAACAAGAATATTCTAGGAATATTCCTCATTTATAAAAAGAATTGTTGATCGAATGAATTTTTTTGATAACTAATATATTATCGTGATTCTTTGAATATTCTTCACTGAATGTTGCCTATCATTCTTGAAAATTTGAGTCACTATCATGCCAATATATTTTGCTAATATTGATTTTTTTCTAGTGCTGAGGAGTTTGGAAAGTTGTTGGTTAGGGATGACAGATCGTCAACGGTAGGGAAAACACCATTGATGTTAGTTGATCAACCAACGGGGGTTGATGGTCTTACCAAGATATGCCCTTAGAAAATGGTGGGTTGTCAGGAATTGTCATAGTGGCCTAGTGGCACACACTCCCTACCACTAGATTTTTAAATGAGCCCATTCTACTTGTATAGGACCTACATTGGCATGTTCGCCTACTTTGATTATTTTTTGACATGCTTTTTCCTTTTTTATTTTTTTTGAAAGCTAATTTTTGTAAAAAAATTAAATTAATTTTTTTAACCTGTTTCATAATAAGGAACTTGCATAAGTGCACATGATGATAGGTTTTTATGGTCATATAGATCTTTATGGATCCATATGACTATATGAAATTATTTGGGATTTGTGCAACCCCTAATTTTTATCTTGTAACTACTCCAAATTTGACAAAATAGTAGGTGATCTTAGAATTTTTAGCCATTGTGGAACCAATGATGATGCCCATTTTTCCCTAGGATGAGCCAATTTTTCCCTCAAAGACAAATCTCTCAAAATTTAGATAGGAAGTCACAATTTGGTGCTCTTTTTTCATGTTGGAGTTGATAGTAAACCCCACAACTCCTAGAAATCGCCTAAAAATAAAATACATATCACATAGGAGAGATGAAAAAAACTGTTTTTTTATGCAACCAAGAGAGAAATAATTGATACAAAAAATTATATGATATACCTTTTGTATTGAATAATGAATACTTGGATTAATTATTACAGTGAATGTGAATCCTTATAAAAGGAAAAAAAAACCCTACATGAGGATTTGATTAGATTATGACAAGTGTCTTAACCTCATGAAATCAAACAACTTGAACTATATTTAGCCCAATCTAATAATAAAAAAAAATCCTAAGTTTAGCTTAAGTGAATAAATTAATAAAAGACTTAATAACTAATTAATGATTAATTAATTATAAGGTGATGTTTGTTGGAAGAATGAAGAAGAATGGCTAACAATACAATTTTGTGTTGTCAATGATGTCACCATGTTATACAAGTTGTGACTGCAAGACTAAGTCAGTGTTTGATCCAGTATTTTGGTCTAGTATCTAAACTAGTAAACAGTTTACACCCTCTGATATTTTGGTCCGCAATCCTCTGCAGCTGATAGTTGCTACTTGCAGTTTTGGGAAATGGTCTATAGATATTGAAAGCATGTACGTTTAGAATCTCTCATGCTCTAGTGCTCATATGGTGTATTGGTATCATTCTGTTGATTACACTTTTCTATTTAGCCTATCTTTGACCAACTTTATGGATAATTGGTGATATGGTGAATTAATTTTTGTATAGATATATGTGTGACCTATCTTAGGTCTATGTTGACATGATAAAGTGTGCTACATGTTTTGATTTATTATCTGGAAATATTTTTTGAATGTCTAAAGCCGACAGTTGGTGTTTTTAGTAAACAAGGATTGCATCTAATTAATCCAACCTAATTAATGCTTGTGGATAGATTGAGTATATATATTGGATAGTTTTTGAAGATTGATATAGATGAGATAGTTGTGAATGTGAATGTGAACAAGTGAGAAAATGA
>VDFB02005953.1:0-12419 GCA_007258455.2 Sequoia sempervirens | reverse complement strand
AATAATGACATCATTGTTGGATCATCAAAATAATGAATGCAATAATCAAACTTCCACAAAATGAATCAAACACAATACATAAGCTAATGGACCATCATATAATGTGTGTATGTACAATGAGTTCTCTCCTTGTATATATAGAACACGGATGTAATTTAAGAAGGTGAAATAGAAAGAATGACTAACCCTCCAAGAGATGTGACACATGTAGAATACTTGGGACAAGTGTGAAGGAATGTGCCATGTGCCTATGAGGCAAGGAAACTAAACCTCTAAATGAACTTAAGCTAGTGTGAACAGGTCTATAGGTTTAAGAACTAAATAAATGGTAACTAGATGAGTAAAGATAGTTTGCATGCTAACCCCCCCCTTAAGTGATATTTAGGGAGTAAGTCACTAAAAAGATGAGTCTCAGAAACAAGGCCTAATGGGGTACTCATGTAAAAAATAAAAGTCTCTTGGAAAATGAAGTAAAGGAGAAAACCTACTAGGAAAAAATCCTCTCCAAAAAAGGGAACTATATACAAAGGAATGGGGACTCAAGACCCCCCAAGGACAACTTCCTTCACCCTAAGAAACTAGCACAACACAAGATAGAGAGGTGAAGCTAAAGGTTTAGTGAAGATGTTTGCAGCCTGACCCTTAATACACAAACACTCTAAGGATAAAACACCACCCTAGATAATGTAAGGAAAGCTAGATGCGGAAACAACTCTCCTAACATCAATACCTCAGGGAAGAATGCAGATATACTCTTAATTTTCAATTATAGTTCAATTAAGATGCACTTTGAAATAAATATCAGAAACAGAGAATTAGACAAACACAGATGAACACCAAATATATGTGGGAAAACCCTTATGGGAGAAAAACCCACCACACCAAGAGAAGTTACTTTGTATTATAGTAATAAGGATTACATACAAGAGTTCTGACTTATCTTTCTGATGTCATATTACAGCAACTTTCACTATGCTCAATCTTGTACAGGAACCTTCACGTTATAGTCTACACATAATAGAATTCATCCACTAATACAATTCGAACTGATACAACAACTGTTGATCGAACTAAACTTCTAACAATCCAACCGAGCATCATATTCTATTCCATACTATATTCATGATGCCCCTGTCTATCAAGCTTCCTCACAGAACTGCCACAACGAACTGTCTCCCAATGGTTCCCATTCGGCTCCTCCTATTGGTCCACGAGACATCACATAGGAAAGTCTCACTCAGTCAAACAGCTTCAATCTATGTTGGCATGTCGGTGAGACACTGACCGTGTCTCCCCGATGCCAATAGCTTCATATCAAAATTACATAGGTTCCAATAATCGGTAGGATGAAATAGCGAATGCCATAAGTCATCCCGAAACTACTGATATCCATTTCATTCCTATCGGCAAGAGATTCCTCCATTGGCAAGACGTTTTACCGATGCTCACAAATCACAAAGACTTCAGTTTGCTATTGGCAAGACTTACCACTCGCTAGGAGGTTACATCGAGTCTCCTCAAGTTTCACCGACTTCACTTTTCCTTTCAGGAAGACTATTGCTCTTCGCCGAGACCTTCCACCGAGCTCTTTATGTTATGCCAAAGCATCCAAGAGTCGGTGAGACTTATTGCTTTCGCTAGGAGATGATACCGAAGCCACATGTTATACCGACCGCCAAACAATAGTCGACAAGACATATCATTATCGCCAAGAGATTTCACCGAGATCTCTTAACTCACCCCGAAGCTATCAATAGTCGCCAAGACATACGTCATTCGCTAAGACTTTACTCCGAGATCTCACAAGTCATACTGAGCACACTAGTCGCCAGGAGTCATATTGAGAATAAACTACAACATCGGCGAGACATTTATCAATCGCTAAGAGTTCTTAGCGTACCCTTAGTGTTACCCCGATGACTCCAAGTGTGTCCCCATTGGCAAGACCTCCATATTGCTGAGAGCTCATAATGAACAACCAAGACTCTCCCCGATGCCCGATTGAATGGTCTATGGGCCAGAGATCTCCATGTGGTAAGAGATCACAGCGAACACAAAATGTCACAGCGATAGGATCATTCCGTGAGACAGAAGCTAGGTCACATTGACCTGTACAAAACACAATGTGTCAAAGCTGCTAGTCGGCTAGACATGTTGGATGTCATACCGACTTTGCTCCAGTAGAGGTTACAGCCTGTGATGATTGAGGCACACATTTCTAACAATCTCCCACTTGACGAAGATCACACAGGCACCTCCAGAGCACAACAAAACTTACTGAAAATCATGGGCACTAAGGCCCATTGAACTGACACACCACCTGAACTTGTCTGTGCTCACTGGCTTCGTCAATGCATCTGCAACATTCTCCAAAGTATCAACTTTTTCCAAACTGGCCTTTCCATCCTCCACCATATCTCATACAAAGTGGTACTGTACATCTATATGTTTCATCTTGGCATGGAAAGTAGGATTTTTTGCCAGACAAATTGCACTCTGACTGTCACAAAAAATAGTTATTTGCCCTGCATCAAAACCAATGTTAGAACACAAACGTTTTAACCAAATTGCTTCTTTTACAAGCATGAGTAGCTACCATGTATTCATCCTCCCAGAGTGGACAAAGCAACTACAACTTGCCGCTTACTCATCCAACTCACTGCACCACCATTCAACATGAAAATGTATCCACTGGTGGACCTCCTGCTGTCAATGTCCCCTGCCCAATCATAATCTACATAACCACAAATGCTGAGAGTCCTCTATGATTCAACTGAATTCCCATGGTAACACAAAGCAAAATCAAGTGCCCTTCAAATATCCAAAACTCTCTTCACAACATCCCAATGTGTTCTTTCCCGATTAGCCATAAACCAACTAAGAACTCCCACTGCTAGTAATGTCTGGTCTTGTACAGACCATTGCATACATAAGACTGCCAATCAAATGTGACTAGCATAGGTACATTGGTCATGTCCTCCATCTCAGTAGGAGATTTTGGACAGTCTTCAATAGATAGCTTCGTTCCCTACAAGACTGGAACAACTAATTGTTTGCAATCATTCATGCAAAATCTCTCTAGAACAATCTTGATATACTTACTCTAACTGAACCAAAGTTTTCTACTATTCATGTCCCTGGTTATCTCCATCCCTAGAATATACCTTGCTGCACCAAGATCTTTCATTTCGAACTTAGCAGACAATTGAGACTTAAGATCAAAAATCATTAGCTTACTATTGCCTATGAGCATCATATCATCAACATAGAGAGCAATAATAAGAACTTGATCACTTTCAGCTTCATAATAGACACAATGATCAAACTTTGATCTCACAAATCCGAAAGACAATACAAAAGTATCAAATTTCTGGTACCATATTCTAGGTGACTGCTTTAACCCATACAGAGACTTCTTTAATTTGCAAACCAATTTCTCTTTACCTTTTCCAACAAAGTGCTCAGGCTGGGACATATAGATTTCTTCTTCAAGATCACCATGAAGAAATGTTGTCTTCACATCCATCTGTTCGACCTCTAAGTTATACGCTGCTACAAGTGACAAAAGAAATTTGATAGATGTTAACTTAGCTACAGGAGAAAATATTTCCCCATAATCAATTCCCTCTACCTGGGAATAAGCCTTTGCAACCAATCTTGCCTTGTACTTTTCCACACTGCCATTCAGACCAATCTTCTTTTTAAATACCCATTTGTAGCCAACAACTTTTTTGCCTTTAGGCAAGGGCACCAAACTCCAAGTTTCATTCTTTTCTAATGATGCCATCTCTTCATTCATGGCTTCCAACCAAGAGTCTGAATCAGACATTTTAAATGCCTCTTTTACAGTCCTAGGCTCATCAGTGCTAGAAATCAAAGCATAGGCACAAGTAGAATCAATCAAAGAGAACCCATACCTATCGTTGTTTCTTCAATGAAGCCGGTCTCCTCACTTGCTGAGGCTAAGGCTGAGGTTCTTCTTCTTCTTCAGAACTATCAGAACTACTTGAGCTCTCCTCAGTTTCAGGTACATTTTGAATTTTCAATTCCTCTTTCTCTGGTGTAGGAGGAATTAAAGCTACATCCTTATTGTTTTCTGATTTTGTCTCTGACTATAGATCCAAAGTGGAAGGTTTTAGCTCATGAAAGATTACACTTCTGCTGTATACAACCTTCTCTGTATCAGGATTCCAAAGCTTGTATCCTTTTATGACAGCACTATAGCCAATAAAAATACATTTGACAACCTTGTTCTCCAATTTAGATCTTTTCACATCTGAAACATAAGCATATGCCTCACAGCCAAAAACATGAACATGTCTTAAAGAGGGCTTCTTACCAGACCACACTTCCAAAGGTGTTTTCTCAACAAGAGAAGAATTTGGAGAACGATTAATTAGGTAACATGCAGTAGATACAGCCTTAGCCCATAACTTCTCCTCCAAGCCAGCACTACTGAGCATACTTCGTGCTCTCTCCATCACTGTCCTATTGAACCTTTCTGCAACTCCATTTTCCTATGGAGTATAAGGTGTAGTCTTATGTCTTTTAATCCCATGGTCTTTACAGTATCTTTCAAACTCATCATAACAAAATTCACCGCCATTATATGTCCTTAAGCATTTTATTTTTCTACCAGTCTGATTTTCAACAAGGTTCTTAAATTCCTTAAATCGACTAAACACTTTTGATTTACTTTTTAGAAAATATACAAATGCTCTTCTTGAACAATCATCAATGAATGACACATAGTATCTTGACTTAGACAAAGAAGAAACATTCACTGGACCAAAAACATCAGAATGAATATAATCTAGCAAACTAGAAGATTTATGAGGATTGGAATAAAATGAAACACGGTGCTGCTTTCCATATATAAGTGTTCATTGCACCAAATTCAAGGTTTTACAATCTTCAAGCCCTCAACTGTTTTGTTCTTCGGCACGTGAACCTTTCTCCAATGTGGCCTAGCCTATGATGCCAGCATAATCTTTCTATAGGGAAGTTTACTCCATAGAGTTTACATAATTAGGATATTTCCCTCTTTACCTCCACGAGTAGCTTTCTGTGACTTTACAGAGACATTTTTACATTGAATAGCATGTGCATCCAGTTTGTACAGGGTACCAATTCGAGCACCTCTAGCCAGCACCATAGAGCCTCTAGTCATCTTACAACCATTTCCAGAGAACGTGACTTATACTCCAATATCATTTAGCATACTTATTGCAGGTGGTGTTTTGAGCCAAAACCTGTATATGTGCATTACATTATTTATTCCCTTTACTCGCTTATTAGGAAATTGATTTCACCTTCCATGCCAACTATCTCCAAAGTTGAATCACTTGCCAAGTACACCTTTCCACCATCAGATTCTTCATACTGCGGAACTAGTCTCTATGAGATGTCATGGAAAGATGTCTCCAAAACAATCAGCCGACATCATCCGATGCTCAGGTGCTTTTCCAGCACGCAATGAAGGTATCCTCGCGATCACTATGAGAAGATGCCAACAACACTTTTCTTTCTTTCTCCTCTCTTTTACAATCCTTTCGGATTATGACCGTTGCCCACAATCTCCAACACGACTTCACCTTTGGACTTCTTTCCATGAGATCTCTTTGATCTCCCCTTCTAATTTCAATTTTGATTTCTTATCCTTCTTGCCTTCTCTTTCGACCTTCCTCCACGTAAAGAAGAGCTTCCCCTTTAGCCATCTCGCATTTCCTTCTATTTCCTTTCCACAACAAAGAACCAACAACATCTTCCATCTTGAAACTAGATGCGGCCAATCAATAGCTTACCACCGCATGATCCCATGAGTCTCCGCAAAGAACACAATAATAGCATACAACGTATCCTCTTCTTCAGCTTTTACACCAATAGATGTTAACTGAGCAAGCAACATGTTAAATGCATTCAAATGATTAGCTACAGACCGTCCTTCCTACATTCTCAACGAGTACAACTTCTTCCTTAGGGACAGTTTATTCACCAAAGACTACCCCTGATAAATAGATGCCAATCTCTTCCACACGGAAGAGGCAGTCTTCTCTTCATGCACATTGAGAAGAACGGAGTCTGCCAAACAGAGCCTTATCAACCCCTTAAACTTTCTATCTGCAAGGTTCCAATCTTCTTGCTTCATGCTTGTAGGTTTCACTCCAGACACAACAATCCAAAGATCACGATCCACTAAGAGATCCTCCATCTTAAGTTTCCACAACTCAAAATTGCTGCCATTGAACTTCTCTATTTCAATATTTCTTGATGTGCTAGCCATCTCAATTTGTAATTAGAAATTGAAAAACTTCTACAGGACTCCCACTGAACAGAATTGACACAAAAAACCCAACGTACCCACAAGGATAACACAACTGGCCAGGCTCTGATACCACTTGTAAGGAAAGCTAGATGTGGAAACAACTCTCCTAACATCAATACCTTAGGGAAGAATGCAGATATACTCTTAATTTTCAATTACAGTTCAATTAAGATGCACTTTGAAATAAATATCAGAAACAGAGAATTAGACAAACACAGATGAACACCAGATATACGTGGGAAAACCCTTAAGGGAGAAAAACCCAACACAACAAGAGAAGTTACTTTGTATTACTGTAATAAGGATTACATACAAGAGTTCTGACTTATCTTTCTGATGTCATATTACAACAGCTTTCACTATGATCAATCTTGTATAGGAACCTTCATGTTACAGTCTACACATAATAGAATTCATCCATTGATACAATTCGAACTGATACAACAACTGTTGATCAAACTAAACTTCTAACAATCCAACCGAGCATCATATTCTATTCCAGACTATATTCATGCCACCCCTATATGTCAAGCTTCCTCACAGAACTGCCACAACGAACTGTCTCCCAACAGTTCCCATTCGGCTCCTCCTATTGGTCCACGAGACGCCACATAGGAAAGTCTCACTCAGTCAAACGGCTTCAATCTATGTTGGCATGTCGGTGAGACACTGACCGTGTCTCCCTGATGCCAATAGCTTCATATTGAAATTGACATAGGTTCCAATAGTCGGCAGGATGAAATAGAGAGTGCCATAAGTCATCCTGAAACTACCGATATCCATTTCATTCCTATCGGCAAGAGATTCCTCCATCGGTAAGATGTTTTACTGATGCTCACAAATCACAAAGACTTCAGTTTGCTATCAGTAAGACTTACCACTCGCTATGACATCCAACAATGACATTACACCTTTGACATCAATGACAAAATTTGTTCAACATAAGTCACTTTGAAAGCTCTTGGGATGTCACCTTTAATATTATATAAATTTTCATTGACAAACAAATAATGAAATTGGAGTAGTGAATCAAAATTTAATTCAATCTCTCAGGATCTACTACAATGAGAATAAATAGTGGGATATATCTACATCCTTTGTAACATAGTTGTAATTTGAATACACATGCCTCCATAGGCCATTCTCCTTTGAGGTATGTTATAGATATCAACCTCTTGCTTCATATGAAATTATAATTTCTCTTCCTCCAACTTCATCACACCAAAAAAGGAATATGGCCAAGCTTCTCAGTTTGTTCAAAATATAACAAAGATTCATGCACAAGCTCAAAAAACTCTTCATACTTCTTTAGGGTAAGTATAAGGAAATTCATAATAAGTACCATATTGCTTCTAACTTCATTGTTAGGGATACATTTTGGCTTTCTATGGATAAAAAAATGTTCAAAGGTCGACATCATAAGCTCAAGCCTATTAGATATGGGCCTTATAGCATCATCCAACAAATAAGAGATAATGCCTTCTAATTTGATATCCCATTCCAACTTGGAATCCTTGATGTGATTAATGTTAATCAACTAAAATGATATGAGCCACCTCACTTGGAAGATGACATTCTTCTCTATCATCCTAAATATAACATTCTAAATTTTTAGTCTCCTTTCTATGTAGATACCATTTTTGCTTAGTTTGTACATGCTCTACTAGGAGAGGGACTACCACTACATACTTGGTTGGTCACAAGGATACCCTACTGATCCAATCCAAGTGGATCTCATAGGAATATTTTGATTAGAATTTTCCCCATATTAAGGAGAAAGTAGGGACACTTTCCTCTAAATAGGGAGGAATTGGTAAGGCTTAGTCTCTTGATAACCTCTTCATTAGACTTAATATTTGATTAGTTAGCATATTAGAATACAATATTCTCAAAATCTAAATATTTAAAATTTTTTGTTAGTGGCATATTATAATATTTGTATTCAAATTTGTAGAAGCTTCTTTCTTCTAGAATAATTTTTTTATTCCTTTAAAAGACTTATTGAAGATACATTTTGGGTTTTCCTTTGTTGAGAAAAATATCTCTTGTAAGTTTTTTATATTCTTGTGTGCTCATATTAAGGAGAACATGCTTGATCTTTTATTTGACAAGACAATACATTAGTTAGGAGTGGAGTTTTGATAAACTTAGGCTGACTCACCTCCTTGGAAGAATATACATAGAGAGAAAAGAGATTGATCTCCTTCTCCTTATCTAGAGGTTTTGAAACTATAATAGCTAGAAAATTTGGAGGTGTCCCACTATTGATAGGTAGGGTTTTTTTCCCATTATTTGGTTATCCTTGAACTTCTCAACCATAATCTAAGACCTCTTTTTTGGAAGGAGTAGCATTGCTTGAAGGCTTATGCATAGTTTTTTCTTTGAAAGTAATGAGGGGACAATATTTGAACTTATGTTTAAGGGATTAACACTTGTAGGTATTAGGTAATTTGAGATAGATGACTCTGACTATGTAATGCCTGATCATTCATATCAACCACTTTTGGGGTCTGCACCCCAACACATTATTTTGCAGGGTAAGTAGACCTTTTGAGCCAGGGTCACAATATAGCAAAAAAGGTCACTACAAAGGTGCTGCCAAACTCTTGATCTAAAACAAAGAAATTAGTTAAGGCTCTCCCCAAATGATAAAAGTCCAGTTAGTCCCAGGTGTTGTGCATGAGAGGCCACTTCTCCACTCATGTTTCATGGATTCATGCTGAATGACCCCATCAGTGACTATCTAAAGAAAAATCACTTAGTGAGGTTTTTGACAACATCAAGATAAATCCTATTATGGACACAAGCATTGTTAAACCATTCATGGAGCATTCTTTCAAAGGGAATCCTCACTAAAAATAAGTAATTATGGTAAATTTTTCTAGCCATTTATAGGTGCTATCAAATTTTGAAATAGGTAAAACTATACTAGTTAGAATTTTAGAAGACATTTAGCTCATGAAAAACTTCTAGAATGAGTATTTGAGGATGCTTTTCTAGAGGAACCATTTTCTTGTTCTTTCAAGTGAAGAGAACTAGCATCAACTACTAAAATGTTGAACTTTGAAGTCTTTTAAAAGAAAATAGTTGTTTGAAGGTGAGAAAAATAGAAAGAACCCCACAATAAATACATGTAGTTATAATATTTTCTACTAAAAAAGAAGAGTAGTATAAAAGATTATGAATATCAAATGAATGCAAGCCAAACACTAAAACTTTGTAAAACTATAATCTTTCCTCTATTTATTTCAGCCTTATATAAATTGAATGAATTTTAATTGGAAAATAGGAAAAATACAAAATAATAAGTATATATTTTAGTAAAAATAAAAAATAAAAAATAATCTAGAAATACATATTTTTTTTCTTCAAATATTTTATTTGTTCATATTGGTATTAAAATAAGAATAAAAACCTTAATTCAATAATATATATAAATAATAATACTTGAAGAACATGACCAATATTGACCATTATTCTATTCTTTGGCAGGAACTTGGTAAACTTTAATCAACATAACCTAATTTGAAATGGAGTTCTCCTTATGACACAAAAATGGAATTTGCTCTAGTAACCTCTTCTAATATACGATTTAATTTTTTATTTATTTTGGGAAGTTAGTTTCATTTTATTGAGAATTGCTGTTAATGCAGATCTCAAATGGGATGAATTGATATGATTTATTCACTTCACCAATAGAATGTATTTATCACTGAATGCAGACCCCGTTGTTCTTTCCTCACTTGAGGGGGTGCATTCACCCCAGCTAGGGCCATTTTATCCTCTTGGAGATGGCCGAGGACTTAGGAGAAATTCACAATCCTGGAACAAAGGTATCATATCATCAAATATAAACTATATGATAATTATGGATGCATGGAACATGGACTATATGGTAATTCTAGATCTTTCTTATTCTAACATGCTTTCTCTTTAAACATGCAGTATCAAACCTCCTTTTTGTAGAATCTCCTGTTGGAGTAGGATGGTCTTACTCAAACACTACTTCGGACTATAATCGTGGTGATAAATCCACAGGTGATTATTGAATATATTTGTATTACCTTTTGTGTCATACTCTTTAAACTAAACTTATAACCTTCATGTTTTCTTATACAGCTCTGGATATGCTTGCATTTCTTTCAAATTGGATTAAAAGGTTTCCCGAGTATGCATTCAAAGATCTATTCTTAGCTGGAGAAAGTTATGCAGGTTAAACATCCACTCAATATCTTTTCAAAAATCTCATTAAGCATTTTTTTCTCTTATCATGATTATTTTGGCCATGGAATATAGGCCATTATATACCACAGTTAGCAGCTAAGGTGATAGAATATAATGAAGGATACACAAGCTATAAATTCAACCTTAAGGGGGTATTTGTGAGTATTTTCCAAGGTTTTCTACTGTTAGATTGTTTAATTAGGTATTCAAGTTTAGTTTAAATTTATATATGGTCTAGTATAGCATATTTTATATTGAATAGAAATTTATATATTAAGATCTAGATCTTTTGTTCTATGGTAAAAATTCAATCATTTATCACTTATACTTATTTCATTTTATAACATTTTACAATTAATATAATATTTTTGGGAGTATACAATTGATTTAATATGATTTAGTATTTTTTTCAAATTTTTAGTATTATTTTGATTTTGATCTTGATTTCTTATTTTTTGTGTAGATTGGCAATCCACTACTTGTACTTAATATTGATACCATAGCATCTTACAACTACTATTGGTCACATGGATTGATGTCTGATGAATCTAATATTGCTTTTAAGAAAAATTGCAAATATGATAAGACCATAGGAGGTGTTGATGTTATGAATGTCTCCAAAGAGTGTAATGGCATATTAGACATGATTGATAATGAAGTTGGTGACTATGTTGATCCTTATGACATAATAATTGATATTTGTCCCACAGAGCTTATTGAACAAGAGCTTCGTTTACGAAAAAAGGTGATGTTCTTGTTACGCTATACTTTTTTCATATTTAATATTAACTTGACTAAGTAATCTATATACATTATCTCAAATTTTAATGAGAAAAAATTAGGTATACAGACTTGAGACATTTAATTTTCTTAGTTACAATTAAAAACTCAACAAGATATTTTCTTATTAAAATTTTGTTTGGGGTTCATTGGATAATAGGTGACCCACATGAGCCTTGGAGTTGACGTTTGTGTGAGTTATGAAAGATCATTTTATTTCAATTTGCCCAATGTTCAAAAAGCACTTCATGCAAATACAACGAAGTTACCATATGCTTGGAGTATGTGTAGCAGGTAAGTAATTTTTTTGGTTTCCCATAGTCAATATAGTTTGAATCTTTTGTATGTATAGTGTCACATATGAAGCTAAATTTTCTTAATCATCCTTTTCTATAACAATAAATGATCTAGTAATGTATATAGAGTTTCTTCACACAATAATGAATTCGTAGGTTGTTATGCATTGAATGAGAATACATAATGTAATATTTAATTAGGTTAAAATAAGATTGTAAAAGGAATATATATTTGATATTAATTTTATAAACAAAAGAAAAAAAACATAATGATAATGAGTACATTTGTAACTTTAAAATTGAGGTTGAAAAAATGAATTTAAAGGTGAATATTGAGACAAAGAGTTGACAACTCATAAAAATGTAGTTTCTATGTTGGTCATCTCTTTGAAGAAGAGAGCTACACATTATTGATCCTCATGATGAATAAAAATTGTAGAAAGACGTGTTTTTTATTTCAAAGAAGTAGTGAAACCTTTCATAGATCTCATATTGTGATAAATACCTAGATACAAAATGCTTCTCTCATTATAGTTTATTGTTACAAACTTTAAAACTACAAGAATAATTTTTTCAAATAGAATTAGTTATGAAAACTAATAATATATTCACAAAATATAAATAATAAATAGTGTACATTAAATTTTTATAATCTATTATAAATGATTAAAAGAGTTAAATTTTTTATTTATTATTTGTTTATATTAATGTTTAAAATTAAATTATGTATACATATATATATTAGCAAAAGTGGCAAGCCACTATAATATATATATATATATATATATATATAT
>VDFB02005952.1:0-25514 GCA_007258455.2 Sequoia sempervirens | reverse complement strand
CACCATCATTAAAAAGGTGTGAGTATGGTGAGTTTGTGCAGGGGAGGTCCAAAAAAATGTTGGGCATGAAGCCCTAGGTCTGAAATTGGTGTTTTCCAAGTGGAATTTGGAGGTTTTTGATGTGTCAAATTGAGTTTTGTGTTGGGGCAGCGTTATTTTATGTTGAATTAAGTTTGAGTAGACTATTTTAGACTTGTTTGGGGTGGTGATAAGTTTTGGTAAGATTGGGAATTGCATTTTTCAATAAGCCCTAGGTTTGTGAAGGTAAAAGAGGGTTTTGTGAATAGGCATATGGGTGAGTGAAATTCTGACAAAGGATGGTGGAATCTCTGGTTTGAGTACTTGAGTATTGCTGCCCAAAAGAGTTTGCAGAGTTTGGATAAGTTTTGAGGGTAGTCTCTTTGGAAAAGAGACCTAATTGGAGGCCTAAAAGGCGAAAAAACCCTGTTTTGAGCAAGTTGTTACAAAGTAGCCATAGGTGATTGGTTGATATGTTGTTGAGCACTTTAATGGGTCCCTGAAATAGGTCAAGTCTTGAACTGAAAGGAAGTGATTGTGAAAGTATACTCGATTGAGTGGTTTCCCAATGCTACAAGGGAAAGAGTGGATTTTGGTGAAATGATGAGATTTTGATGAGATTGTGATCTGATAGTTGTGGTTGTAGGTTGGAATTGTGTTTTGTGTGTTTGTAGGACCTCCCTTGATTGCATCAAAGTGGTATCAGAGTAAAGGTACCAGGTCTTTGTGGAGAAAAGTTGAAGTTTGCAAAAGAAAGTTTGGAAGGTGAAGAGGCAAGATTGTGAAGATGCCTCCAAAAGGAAAGAATACAACAAAAGAGATGAATGAATTGAAGAGTCAGTACATAAGAGAGATCAAAGAACTGAAAGAGAGATTGGTAGCCTTAGAAACCAATAAGAGAAGAGAAGCAGTTGAAAGCAGTGAATCAGAGGATGAAGATAATGATGAGTTTGAAGATGTTGAAGAAGAACTTGACCCTGAAGATCAGAGAATGGCCAAGTTGTTGAAGGCAGTAAAAAGTGACAAGTACAAGGTGAAAATAGATGTGCAAAAGTTTGGAGGAAACTTGAATGAAGAAGAGTTGTTAGATTGGATATCTTCTTTAGACAATTATTTTGAATGTGAAGAGATTCTAGAGGAACAAATAGTCAAGATTGCAAAAACAAAGTTAAAAGGTCATGCACTTGTATGGTGGGATTATTTGCAGTCAGAAAGAAGAAAGCAAGGCAAGTCTAAAATTGTGGCATGGGACAAGATGGTAGCTAAGTTAAAAGGTAAGTTTCTCCCTTCAGATTATTCAATTCAAATGTTTTAAGAGATTGCAAAGTTTAAGGCAAAAGGAAATGGATGTAAAGGCATACACTGAAGAATTTTATAGATTGAGCATGAGATATAACCACAATGAAAATGAAGATGAGAAGATAGCTAGGTACTTGGGTGGCTTGAGAATGAACATACAGGATGAGTTGGCTTTGACAAATCCTAGGAGCGTAGAGGAATGTTATCAAATGGCATTGAAGGCTGAAGATAAAGTGAAGAGAAGACAAGAGAAAACAGTAAGAGGAAGAGGCAGCACCATGAGAGGAAGAGGATCTTTCTCTACTCCAAGACAAGCAACTGAAAATCAAGAAGAACCGAGCAAAAGAGATGAACAAAGTTGCAGATTTTAGAGGAGGATACAGAGGTACAAGGGGCAGGTTTGGAGGTGGAAGAAATTCAAGCACTTTTGCAGGTAGATGTTATCATTGTCAAGAATATGGTCATCCTGCTTGGAAGTGCCCTGAGAAGATTGGTTCATCAACAAGTGGAGGAGAAAGAAAACCAGATAGGAGAGCACAAATTGTTCATGAAGATGAGGCTGAAAGTAGTTCAAGCTCAAAGAGATTGGTTGCTACTCCTGAAGTTGGAGAGATGCTGATGATGAAGAAACAAGTCTTGAAGACAACAAAGGAGGAAGAGTTGCTTCAAAGGAGAGCATTATTTAGGACAGCCTGTAGGTGTAAAAATAAGGTATGCAAAGTGATTGTTGATTCAGGTTGTACAGATAACATAGTGTCTAGTGAAATGGTGGAAAAGTTGCATTTGCAAAAAGTACCTAGAGAAAGGCCATATAGGGTGTTATGGGTTAGTGATAGTCAATCTTTGGTGGTGAGTGAACAAGCAAGAGTTGAGTTTCAGATTGGACAGTATAGAGATGAAGTTTTTTGTGATATACTACCCATGAATTATTGTCATCTATTGTTAGGAAGGCCCTGGCAGTTTGACAGGTCAGCCTTGTATAATGGAAGACAAAATACTTACATACTTGAAAAGGATGGAAAAGAGTTCATGTTAACCCCATTCGTTGAGGAGATAAAAGAACAAGGAGAGATTATTGTGCTTGGGAGAAAAGAGTATGTGAATGAAGATGAAAGAAAGAATATGAGTTTAGTAGCAAATACAATGCTTGACAGAGGTAGGACAGTAGACACAAGAAGAGAAAGTGATTTGCAATCAGTTGTGAGAAAAAATGCTTTTGTGTGGAAGAAAAAGGTTGAAGGTAATGAGTTTCAAACTGGTAAAGTGCAGAGTAAGATTGAGGAGCCTTTGGACAGGCATGTAAAGAGTAATTGTATCATGGTGGGGACAGTCAAGTGCCCTATAACAGGGAAAGAAGCAAAAAGACATTCAAAGGAAGATACAACAGTGATTGATGGTGCTGGTAAGACAGTGAATAAAGGGACAGTGAGTTGCAAAGTTGATGAGGCAGTGGATGAGAGGACAAAAGTTAGTAATGTTGATGTGACAGAGGACAGTAAGGTTGCTGGTACAGAGGATTACAAGGTTGAAAGGACAAAGGACAGGAAGATAAAGGCTGGTGATGATGTTGGAACAGTGAACAAAGTAAGTGCAGGTCTGACAGAGGCAGAAAAGAGTAATGGTACAGATGTTGACAAGTTTGACAGTGAGAAAGAAGTAGAAGACATGAGTATTGGACAGTGTAGTAAGCAAAAAGTGGAGAAACAAGTGATGACAGTTGAAGAGAGAATGAGTGCAGATGTAAAGGGAAGTGTAATGTCAGGATTTGATGATGGAAGAGTGGAAAAGCACCCCACAGAACAGGAAGGACAGAGGAAGCAGGGAACAAATGAAGACAGAGCCAAGAATGTTAAGGACAGTGTGGAATTCCAGCAAAGAGAACCTGAGGGCAGAGATCAACAAGGTCAGAGATCTAAAGGAGAGCGAGTTATAGCATCTTTTCCAAGAGACTTGGAAAATTTTCAATTTGGGGTGTATGGTGTAGGAGCACCATTGAATGAGTTTTGTCAATTCAAGAAGATAATGTGTAGGCTTTAGGAGTTTTGAGTTTTTGCATTGAAATAAGGTCTTGAGACCATTTTATGATGTAATTAGTCATTATTGAGTCATATTTAGATGTTTAGGTGATGGGGCTTTCAAAAAGTGCAAAATGATGAAAAGTTGCAAAATATGCAAAATTGCAATTTTGAAAAGTTGTAAAAGGGCAGTTTTAGAAGACCAACGGTCACAAGAGTTTAAAAGTCAGTTTGTGGAAGTTAAAGTAGTTTAGTTTTGGAGGGAAACATGTTTAAAAGGGGTGAGGAACTCGATGAATGGTTGTTGAAACATTGTGGAAGTCAGAAACTTGAATAAAACTCTGTTTTACACCATTTTCTGTATATTTTTTGTTGTAGCAGCAACTGTATGGCCTGTACAGTACTTCACTGATTCATTTTTGTTTTGGAATAGCATAGTGGTGTGTTCTATCTATCATTTGAATCAACTTTGAAGGTTTCATATTGAATTTGGTGTATTTTATTGGCAAATTTCTAACACCTGCTCGAGTTAGCAAATTTAAGGGTTTTAAGTCAATAAAATGGAGAATTGACCGATTCCTCTTTCTATAATCACTGTGCCTTGAGGAATGGGTCTGCACCATCATTAAAAAGGTGTGAGTATGGTGAGTTTGTGCAGGGGAGGTCCAAAAAAATGTTGGGCATGAAGCCCTAGGTCTGAAATTGGTGTTTTCCAAGTGGAATTTGGAGGTTTTGATGTGTCAAATTGAGTTTTGTGTTGGGGCAGCGTTATTTTATGTTGAATTAAGTTTGAGAGACTATTTTAGACTTGTTTGGGGTGGTGATAAGTTTTGGTAAGATTGGGAATTGCGTTTTTCAATAAGCCCTAGGTTTGTGAAGGTAAAAGAGGGTTTTGTGAATAGGCATATGGGTGAGTGAAATTCTGACAAAGGATGGTGGAATCTTTGGTTTGAGTACTTGAGTATTGCTGCCCAAAAGAGTTTGCAGAGTTTGGATAAGTTTTGAGGGTAGTCTCTTTGGAAAAGAGACCTAATTGGAGGCCTAAAAGGCGAAAAAACCCTGTTTTGAGCAAGTTGTTACAAAGTAGTCATAGGTGATTGGTTGATATGTTGTTGAGCACTATAATGGGTCCCTGAAATAGGTTAGGTCTTGAACTGAAAGGAAGTGATTGTGAAAGTATACTCGATTGAGTGGTTTCCCAATGCTACAAGGGAAAGAGTGGATTTTGGTGAAATGATGAGATTTTGATGAGATTGTGATCTGATAGTTGTGGTTGTAGGTTGGAATTGTGTTTTGTGTGTTTGTAGGACCTCCCCTGATTGCATCATTTTCCCATCTGTCCACCCATTTGAAAGAATAGTGCACCCATATTTTTTCCATTCCTTCTTTTACTCTTCCATTATTTGCCTCGCCCTTTTGGTTGCATTCATGAGCAACCTACAAGTACAAAGTGAAAGTACAAAATTTTAATTTTTAAACACAAAAAATAGCCTAAATTCAACATAGATTACTATAAATTAATGAACATAAATTTAGCTGAGAATTCAACATAAATTATTATAAAGTATAAATTAACTAACCTCCCACTCAAGTCTTTACGAGAAGGTGCCTTGTAGCCTTTTCCTACGACTATCAATGTAGTTACCAAATTGTCTCAATAAAAACTACTCGCTACATTGAAAGGAATGTTGTTGAAGTACCAAAAATCAGCACATGCCATGTTTGTTGTTCATGCACCTCTTGGTTCCACCTTGTAGCTTCCAATGATGGTTGTGCTCCAAGTGTGTTTCTGGGTACAAAAAGACTATGTGTTGTGCATGTAGATGAAGTGGAGATCGATGTTTTTCAGACGTGTGGACCACAAAGAGAGCCCACTATGCCTTGACATGCCACATCTTCATTTGATTTTGGTTGCACTTGGGGACCATGACCACCAACTATGGATGGTGGTATAGCTGCTCTTGTCTTCTCCCTTTGCAATTTTATCTCTTCTGCGGCTACAAGTAGGGCATTCATCTCTCTTTTTATCTCTTTAGTGGTCTCAGGATAGGGTTTGGCATCACGATGAGTAATGCTTGCAACATAGTTTACATACTTGGAATTGGAGATTACTTGGCAAGCCCAAAATTTTTGACTCGACAAATACTCATCAAATGCTCAGTAAATACTCGGCAAATACTTGGCAAATTTTTTTTTATTATATAAAAAATATAATAATTATTAACTATTAATTATAATAGTTTATATCTGTATTTAATAGTTTTGTTAAAGAATATAATATATAATAATAATTAGTATAATTATATTATTTATAAGTTATTTTTAATTATATAAAAATTTAAAATATACATTATATATTAATTATGCTAATACATACTTAACTATTGATGTCATAATGTTAAAACCTAAATGTGCTCATTTGTATTAGATAAAAAATATAATAATTATTAACTATTAATTATAATAATTTTATATATGTATTTAATAATTTTGTTAAAGAATATAATATATAATAATAATTAGTATAATTATATTATTTATAATTATTTTTTACTATATAAAATATACATTATATATTAATTATGCTAATATATACTTAACTACGTAGGATAAAGGATGCCGTAATGTTAAAACCTAAATGTGCTCATTACTAACATCTTGGCCGTAATTTTCATTTTAATAAACATACTCTAAAACCTTCATCGAAACCTTATTTTCAAGCTGTAGCTCGCCAAATTGGAGAAGTGAAAGGTCGATACCAGTGAGGAAGAGTTTGGAGGAGCGGAAACCAATAGTGGCAGTGAAAGCAGCAAAAAATGATGAAAAACAATCGAAAAAATGGCGAAAAATGATGAACGGCTGAGATTCGTTTAATTGTCTTGCATTGATATAGACGCAAAATAGCCATCTATTAATGAAAAAAAATCAGTGATTTATTTCACTGTTCATACTGACGATTAAAGGTAGCATTTACTCATTTCTTTGAAAAGTTGGCAATTAATCTCCTAATCGGCAATTATGTAATCTATGGCTTGCAAGATGGTATTCGAGGCGATTTATGCCTCCATGATGTAGCTTCTGACATTCAATGCAAATAATTGACTTAGGCATCAGTCCTTGCATGACATATTTCCAAGCAGGGTCTCTAGCTCTAGGAGGACAAGTGCCTATAATCGGCGGTGGCACCGATTGGACAGAGCTTGAGGCTGAAGCTTATCCAAAAGCTTCTCTATTTGCCATTATATGATGTATTTAACCTACACATACAAAGTGAAAGCACAACAAATTAATTTTTAAATTAAATAAATAAACTAAAATTAAACATAAATAACTAAAAATTAGCATAAAATTAGTTTAAATCAGTAAAAATTTAATATAATCTAAAGATTCTAAACATTTTAAAAAAAGAGAGGTTAAGATCAAAAAAATAAGTTGTGTATGCAAAAAATAGTGAAGTCATTTAAAAAATCGGAAAAAATCATCAAAAAATTGTGATGAATCTAATTTTTTGGAATTTAAATACAAAAATACTACTTAGTTTTAGCATATGATGATTTTTTTTTAACCTAGATGTTGGATTTTGCAGCCAAAATGAAGAAAAATGTAAAAGAAAAACAGAAAACAAAAAACAAAAAATTGACTTGTGCTTTGAATTTTCCTTCAAAATTCGCTTAAAATCCTTTTTGAACTTCTCTCCTAGATGCTAAAATGTTGTGTTCAAAGGCAAAAAATGCATTGGGGGGTTTTTGCAGAACTCAATAGCTGTTTTGGAGCCGCATTTTAATGTTTTGGGGTCTTTTTTTGGACCCGACCTGTGCTTTATATGCCACTTGCAGGTTTTTGGCTTGGACTTGCTAGAAACTCGACAAGTATTTCTAGCGAGTTTCTCGCTCGAAAACTCGCCATGAGAATAACTTGGCAAGTTTTTGGCGACTCAGCGAGTTTTTGTGAGTCTTCCAACTATTCACCTAAGCATCATTAGAATTCACAATGTGCAATCGACATATTAGAATTCACAATATACAATTAGGGTAAGTATGAATATATGATCATAGCCATATTACTTCATTAATCTTTGCATATATACACATAAACCATCTATCTATCAAGCAAAACTTTGAAAAACATGATAAGGCATTATAAGCATCATATGAACAATTGAACCCACAACTAACCTAGTCATCAGAGTAGCATCTTGGAATTAAATTCAAGTCATATTCCTACTTAACATAAAATTCATTCTCCAAATGACATTACTGTGTTAACTGGATAGCATACAATTCCCTTTGTTTTGAACCCTTAGACTGTCATAAACCACCAATTACACCACCCAAAAGAGCCCTAAGTCAAGAGGCAGCCTCCTCAATCCCTTGGCCTTGCAAACGTTACGAGAAATCTATAAGAAAGGGGAGAATCCTATATGGCACTTAGAGGATATTCAGGGAAATATTATAGACCCCATGGTTATGTACGTGGTAGTTGAGTTATTCTACAAAGTATGGCAGGAAAGAGGGTCAAATCTCCTGTCATGCAATTCTTGGACTTTGTACTTGAGCAAGGTAGTGGTACCAAATTGTTTCCCTGCCCCTAACATTGTTGAGTGGGCTTCTAAATGCTACAATTAAACAACTGAAGAAACGAGAGCAGGAAATGGGTAGTCGATTTTCAAGCTGGATAGGAATACTATTAAAAAGGTGTTCGGGCTGAGGCCATGAGCAGATACAGTATTGCAATTGAAGGAGGTGGCGTTTGAATACAAAAGTAAGAAGAGTGGCTTCAGGGGACTTAGGATGCTATTTCATAGGATTCCCTTGGCAATGGGAAGCCTTATGAGTGGGTGATTCCTGCAACTGAAGTTGAGCCATTAGATGCAGAATTTTTTTATCCTTACTTCAGATATGCCCACTCATCTTTTTGCCAAGTAACGGGGCTGGATGCTGGATAAAAAATGACTGAGGTGTCCCTTGCTTTTGACGACCAATATCCTAACATAAATACTCTCTATGACTTTGGAAAGTAAATTTCCAGGGAACTTGACCATGAATTAGTGGAATATAAGATGAGTCCTCTGAAGAAGTTCAGGAGATACTCGCTTTACTTTTATCTTTTATATCTTACTCTATTGCATGGTGGATGAATGGACAAATTCATTAGGAATTAGGTTGAATTTCTTGATCAACACAATGAAGGAATTAAATTTTTGCAATTATGGATAATTCTAATGGCTAGGGACCATAACTTTGCCTCAAATGGGGTTTTTGAGAACCGTCTTGTAACCCCCATTGCTGGAAGAGTTTGTAGGCCTGGAAAAGCCCAGGTTGACCACTCAGGCGAGGAACTTCATTGAATCATTGCAGATGTAGGCTCCAAGGTCATTGGATCACAATTGGGGAGTTTGGTTCTTTCATGATGGATACACCACTATTAGGGTGTATGGAGTTAACATTCCTCCATATAGGTTGCCTCAAGCAATGCCACCTCCAACTACTTTTGTGGAAACAAGGTAGATGTATTCAACAAATCAGACTCATTTCAAGGATGCCAGTAAGGCCAGGTTCATGCCTGCTGCTGCTGAGATCAATGATTTCCAATTTCATAATAGAGAGGCCTACAATGAACCTTTCAAGTTTATTATGAGTTATCTATGAAACCGTATTCTTGGAGAGCTTATGATCTAGAGGGTTTGATTGATCAGAGGAGAAGGTCCTAGGGTAGGTCAAGAGTGCAACATAAATATGATGAACCTAATGACCTAACAAGAAGCTGCATGGATAAAAAAGAGAAGGCCCAAAGAAGGGAAACATGGCTGAAGATCTGGCTTGTAGAGATTGAAAGTCCAAAATTGAATCCCAAGCACCTGAGCACTGATCAATAAGATTGAAAGTATGAAGAAGCTTATGTACAATGTGCACATTCATGCCATCATGCTCAAGGAATTTAAAAGAAACAAGATTCTTGGGAAAGCAAGAAACAGTGAAGGATGATATTGGGCCAACAATGAGTGCATCTGTCCAAATTGGGGGAAAGGTGGGACCATCAAGCCTTGCAGTGTCTGCAGAATCAATTGCCCGAGGGATGCCTCTGGTGAATGTTCCACAAGAATAACAAAGGGATCCTATTGCCTTGGTGGATTGCCCTGAAAGTGAAATGAATGGGGAGAGCACAGGACCACACGCAAGAGTATGTTTTTATCGAGTCTCCCCAATGTTTTGATAAGCAAGAAATGATCTCTCTTGAGGTGGAGGTTGCTCTGGTGAACCCTCTAAACATGGAAATATTGGATGATATCAGGAAAAAGGTGGGCCAATAATTCTTGGTAAATTATTAGTTTGTGAAAACTGATGAATTCAGAAAGTTAGCATGGGTTCAAAAATACAAGGAGCAACAGGCTTTGCTTGCTGAACAAAGGAAAGAGGGCGGTGCCTTAGAGGAGGAAGACACAGAAGCAAGTGGTTTTACCGCTTCAGCTTCTCAAATTGACATAGACAATATTACTCTAGAAAAAGGAAGGGCTTTTGTTAGAGCCAGTGGGTTCTTGTTGCTCCCAAGATGCGATATTGCCCAAGCCATGGCGCTAGACATGATGATGAGAAAAGAGAGCACAAATCCTTACTTTAAGGATTGGGTGGAAGCATCCAAGTTCTTCTATGGTTTTGCTTTTGGTCCAGACATGACCTTATATGATTTTTATCAGGATCCACACAGTTGAATCCCAATAAAACATCATATTATTTGATACACTGCAAAAGCACCACCTAAATGTAAACAAAGACCTTAGCCATGTTGGTGGCATGCTACCAGCAGAATACACTCCCGAAAGGTTCATTGGGCAACTCATGGTTAAAAGGGAGGGAGATGTAGAAACAGTTGAAGCTGCTCAAATGGCAGTGTGTACTGCCTAATTCAGCCAGGTGACAACTAAAAAGTTGAGGGAGGATGCTCTGAAATTAGAAGAAGAAGACAGGAAGTTAAAGTATGAGTTACTTAATCTTAGGGTAGCACATGAAAAACTGAAGGAATAGTTACAAGTGTCTGTACAAGTGGCTCTTCCTCCTTCAATACCTATGTTTCAGACCTATCTGGAAGGGAGTTGAAAAACATAAGGCAGCAACAAATATTATACAAGGGGTGAAAGAGAGATGGTTACCTCGAATAGCCAAGGTGCATATGATATACCTTAGCACAAGAAAGTTGCAGGTGCCAGAGGCCGCTAGGATTGTAGCAATGGAGGTCTTTAGTCTGATGATGGAAGCAGGATCCTATACTGAGTGTAAGCGAGGTTTTGGACAAAAAGGTAAGGCATTTCCACACATTGACTGATTTGAAAATTCCTAATTTAATGTATACAGAAGGAAACCGCAAAAGGCTAGAGGATTGGAAAGAGGGATTCAAGGCTGTGGTTTATGTATTCTCTTCTCCCCTTGTCCAAAACAATTATCCTAAATCTGAACTGTTCTATTTGTGGAAGTTTTGACAATGCAAACATATACAGGCCTATTTATAAAAGAAACTAGAGCTTTATTAGATACCGAATGGGCCATGACACTAGCAAATTTAAAGAAAATAGCGCTGCCAATTTTCCTATAGAAGCAGAGTGGGAAGCTTTGGATAAGATGTATAGTGGCAAGGGTCTTTAGTCTGATGATGGAAGCAGGATCCTATATTGAGCATGCGAGCAAGGGTTTGGACAAAAAGGTAAGGCATTTCCACACATTGACTGATTTGAAAATGCCTAATTTAAGGTATAAAGAAGGAAACCACAAAAGGCTAGAGGATTGGAAATAGGGATTCAAGGCTGTGGTTTATGTATTCTCTGCTCCTTTTGTCCAAAACAATTATCCTACATCTGAACTGTTCCATTTGTGGAAGTTTTGACATTGCGAACATGTACAGGCCTATTTATAAAAGAAACTAGAGCTTTATTAGATACCAGATGGGCCATGACTCTAGCAAATATAAAGAAAATAGCGCTGCCAATTTTCCTATAGAAGCAGAGTAGGAAGCTTTGGATAAGATGTTTAGTGGCAAGGGTCCCCTTTTTCTTTTATTCATTTATCTTCTCAAGGTGAATGCCATCTCAAGTAAGTTTACCAAGAGTGTTCACTCTAAGCTATGCATGCCACTTGTAAAATATATATATATATAATATATAGTTTGTGTGTTGTGGGAAAATTTTGGCCCGGAGAATTTTGGATTCAAGCCCTAGGGAAACAAAGGACAATTAGGTGAAGTATACTTGGCAGCAAGTTAGGTAGAAATCAAATATATGAAACATTGATACAAGTCAACAAATATGCTTGTGGGGAAGTTATTCTGTCTCTCTCGAAAGAATTGTTTGAGTGAATTCATTTTCTGAGTCAAGCAACTAAGCTAATTTAGCATCACCTTCCCACTCAATGACAAAGTGGCTTGGACCTACATTTGAGTAGTTGAGGAGGGAGCTGGTCTCTTTCAAGGACATTGTGAGGCAAACTAGATCTTTGTGTGCTGACCTGAAAGAAATGATAGAAGACTTAGGTTCTGTTGTGAAAGGAAGTGCTATTCAGTTGGAGCTACTGAGAAAGGAGTTGGGATATTAAATCAGCTAGAGAACTTGTGCAGGCCTGACAGCCCACATTGCATGAAGTCTTCTGTTATGTAGATATCATCCATGGTGAACTCAGGGAAGTATGCGAAAGGATGAACATGCCGTGCCCACCACCTTTCCTAGCTTATTTTGAATAGGGTTATGATTAATGTGTCTTGCTTTTGGTTGTAAAATTTGAGGCAAATATTGTAACAAGTAAATAACCACCATGCTTGAGATGTACTTCAAAAAGGACAAGTTTTAATCATTTAGAGGGGCAAGCCTTGCCTTATTGCTATAAATTAAGATTGTTGTCTTGAGTTCATCATCTGTTGCTTTAGGTGTCATTGTGTCCAAGAAGGTTCTTAGGCATTAAATTTGTAAGTCTTGTTTGATAGAGTGTGTAAGGTCTTATAAGAAATATAAATGCATGATAACTTGATTATAGGAAGTTCTCCATTGATGGTATAGTGTTTTAGTAGGCAATTTTGTCTTTGTGATGTAGGAGCATTTGAGGGTGTAAGAGCAATCTTGCATCACTCAAAAAACCATTTCTTTTACTTAATTGTTTTGTTTGCAAGTTTTCATTCACATTTCTGTCATTAGTCAATCATTGCAAATCTTATCGACTTCATCCTATTTTGCACATCTCAGCTTGTGGTTTGGGAGAATACATTCTACTATGATCCTTCAATGTCATGTTCACTTTCTTGAAGTTTCTAATCATTGCAAAAGCATAAATTGGTTTCTGAACTATTATTGGGCTTCATAGGCTTACACTAAGTTTCACTATTTGTAGCTTGTGGTAGCTTTTTGGAGTTTGTGGCAACAAAGGAACACATATCAAGGTACATGGACCCAGGAGTGCTTGTGGTGTGAACTGCAAGAAGATTCATCAATCTATCATCACCACAATCAATCTAGAAGGTCCCATCTACATGTTTGGCTGACTACATGTTTCATGAGGCATTGGGCTTTGTGCCACCTTGTGACCAATTGAGATCATTCTTATGATTGGGAACTGATGTTTATACACTCATTGAGATCATTAGAGAGCAAACAATAAAGTAGGATGAGATTGGGGTTTGGCATTGTATTGCAATATCCTTCAAATTCTGTAGTTTACATATTTGTAATCAAATGGTTGAGGCCTAGCATGTTAGGATCCCACTACAAAATATAGTAATTCATACATAAGTGACAATCAATAAAGATTATATTCATTGTTTTGTTGTTTCTTTGAGTTTTCGTTTTGTAATTATAAGTTATTTCATTTTGTTGGATGGTTTGGCAATCCTTAATTAGATTCTTCATCCATGACTGCATCAAGTGGTATGAGAGCATAAGGTTTGAAATCCTAAAAGTGGAAGAGAGCGTAAGTTTGGAATCCTAAGGAGAGAGCAAGTTGGTATCTTAAAAGTTCTACTTGTGAACAAATTGCTGAATTGAGGTAGCCTACAAGAAACTTGTCAATAGATCATTGAGTGAGACAATTGCAAGGGGTGGTTGTAGATTGAGTGTCTATTTGAGGTGGTTTGCATCAGATCCAAGGGAGAGATGCCGTTGCGAAGAGTTCAAGGTGTTACATTGCTGGAAGGACGGAAGAAATGTTTGAAATGATGAGGGCAATGGAAGTCCGATTGGATGTTGTGGAAGAGGATAGAAAAAGAGGTCTACACCCTAGAGATTGTAATGAAAGTGATGAAGATGTGAGTGAGATGCACAAACTGCTAAGTAAGATCTAAAAAAACTAGAAGAAGAAGAAACAAATTAGGTGAAAATGTTGAAGGCTATTTGAAAAATTGGTAAGAGACCTAGAATTGAGATTTGTAATTGTTTCAGTGATTTGAATCTCAAAGAGTTGATTGATTTCATAAATGATCTAGATGAATATTTTGAGCATGAGGAAATTGTAGATTAGGATGGGCTAGTTTGCAAAAACTGAATTGAAAGGACATGTTGCTGTTTGGTGGAAAGAAGTACAATAAGAAAGAAATAGGAGAGGTAAAGAAAATATATCAAAGTGCGGTAGAATGGTTGTGAAGTTAAATAAACAATTTATACTTGTTGACTATGAGTTAGAACTGTTGAAAAACTGCAAAATTTTAGACAAAAAGATGTGACTCAAAAGGAATATATCAAAGAATTTTACAAAATGATCACTAAGACAAGATGTAGTGAAGCAAGCAAAGAAATTTTTGCAAGAGATATCAATGGATTGAGAGGGAGTATTCAGGAAGAACTAAGCTTGGTGAGATTGATGACAATTGAGGTAGCTTACAATTCACAATTGAGGTAGAAGAGAAGTTTAACAAAAGAATTGAGAGTAGATAGAATTGGAAAAGAGGTCAAATAGAATATTCTAGAGAGAGAGATCACAATGCAGCGATAGAAAACCATGGCTAGAAGCAAGGAAGATTGATAGTACAAACCACAATGAAGGAGGAATTAGTAATACTTACCACTGAGAAAGGGATGATGGTAATTCTTACCACAACAATAGAGAAGACAATAATTAATACTTCAATGATAGAACTGATGGATATTAGAAAGGCAAAGGCAGATATAGTATAAATTATGAAAAATATTTTAGAGGTACTTGTTTCAAAGTGGGGGAGAGGGCCTTAGAGCATTCAATGTCATCAAGGTCAAGGAAACACAAGCAATAGGTTAGAAGGCAGTGCAAGAATTGCATATGCGGATGAAGAACCCAAGAGATCACCTAACTTTGAAGATGAATTGGAAAATGGAGAATCACTTGTCATGAGAAGAGATTTTTTGAGGTGTGATGGTGAAGAACTAATACAAATGAAGAATTGCTTAGGACAAGATATAAATCAGGAGGTAAGTGCCATAAAGTTGTTCTTGATAGTGGTAAAACTGATAATTTAGTGTTTGAAGAAATGGTTGACAAGCTAAATTTAAAGAGTTTAGAACATCCAAATCCATATAAGATTGCTTAGTTACAAAATGAACATAAGGTGATGGTAAAGGAAGAATGTTTGGTGAGATTCAAGATCGGAACATATCATGATGAAGTTTTGTTTGATATCATGTCAATGGATGTATGTCATTTGTTGTTGAGGGACCATGGCAATTTGATAGGAATGCTATACATAATGGAGAGCAAATACCTACATTATAACAAAGAAGGGTAGAAGACACAAGTTGGATTTTTGAAAGATAAACATGATCAAGTTTGTAGTGATCCCAAAATTTGTTTGGTAGATGGGAGAAAATTCTGAAATGGTTTAAGACATGAGAATGTTTGTTTTGCATTAATTCTAAGGATATGCAGCACTGTAAGTACAAAAGACACTATTGCAAATAATGTAGAGATATCACAAGAAGAAATATCAGAATTGCTAAGAGTGCACAAAGACATCATATCGAACAATATGCTAGATAGATTACCATCAGAAAAAAGTATTAGTCATTACATGGATCTAATTGTGGGAGCAAGTTTACCAAATAAAGCACCACATAAAATGACACCAACAAAAAATGAGGAGTTGGACTGGCAAGTGTAGGAGTTGTTGAGGAAGGGTTTCATTAAAGAGAGTTTGAGCACATGTGCGGTACCTACAGTATTAGCACCCAAGAAGAATGGTGAATGGAGGATGTGTATATATTTTAGAGCGATCTATAATATCACAATAAAGTATAGATTCTTGTTGCTAAGGATGGAGGACATAATGGATTGTTTGAATGGAGCGAAGTATTTTACAAAGATTGATTTGAAGAGTGGTTATCATTAGATAAGAACTAGAGAAGGAGATGAATGGAAAATAACATTTAAGACTAGTGAAGGGTTGTATGAGTGGTTGGTTATGCCCTTTGGATTGACAAATGCACATAGTGTAACACTCTACTTGTTCTACAATTTAAAAATGTAAACCAACTATCAGTTTCAGCTGAAGCTTAACTAACTAGTTTTCATGCTAGGGTTTCCTGGCAAATTTTTGAACGGAAAGAAAAACATTTTGAAGTTACATCTTAAACAATTCATCAACTAACTTTTAGTTTTCATTTTCAGTTGAAAAGGGAACAATTAACTGTAAACATATAACAAAAAATTACAGAAGGAAAATAACTACTTTACTTTGCTTTCAAAAAGTAACGAGCAATTATTACAGCTATGAAATAAACATGCCAAAGTATTTATAACTGAAAGTAAGAGAGAGAGAAGGGTTTACAAGAAAGTAGAGTTTGGGGTCTTCCTGCTGGATTGCATTGCTTAGAACTCTTTTGTTTCCAAGGGAAAAAGAAATATCATCAAGGGCTTTTCCGCCCAACCAAGACCTATTGGTCTCCTGAGTTTCTTCAATTGAAGAACCCGACCCTTCACGAGGGTAATCAACAAGGAATCACATATCATCACGCCTCTGAGCCTGGTGTCAAGGACCTATACCACCTGATCGATCCTTCACTATGGGTAACTCCCAACTAGAAAGATCACTCTGACTAGGGGTATATCTGGTACTTGATAGTTGACAAATGCTTAATCTAGCATCGTACCTTGGCCAAAGATTTTATCATACTGGCACACCTGTGCCGTTAGCACTCTCACCCTTGCTCGACATTTATTTTTCTTATTCCATTAGTTAGTATTTTCAAAGATTCATAATATAGCATATGTTTTCATTTTGGTGAAGTTCTTTTCAGAATTACAAAGAAAGAGATTAAGTGGCTCAGACTGAAATTCCTCTCACAGTAATCATAAGCAACATATTCTTTCTTGCAAACCAGAGGAAGGCACTTTAATTAATCTCTATTAAGGTTACTCTTGGTTCTAAATTTTATTCAATGTTTGCCCAAAATATATTTAACATGGTTTGACCAAATTCGAGTTCCAAGAAAATCGAGTAGGTTACAGGAGTTAAGGGATAAGATTTGAAAATAAATCCAACTTAGATAAGTTAAGAACAGTTTATTGAGAGAGAGAGAGAATAAGCTTCGGCTCTGGCATGAATGTGACAGAGCCCAAAACCAAATCGAAAGAAGCTCACTAACATTTGGTTTACAGAGAAGATTATGTAGAAAGAATTGAAGCATGTTATATACTATACATTTCATTTTATAAAGTATTCTTCTAAAGAATCGAATTTTATTAAACCTCTAGCTGAACAAGAATTCATCGATATTACTTCCTATGCAAGATAGATATCAGCTCGATTCAATACTTTCAAAGCTAGGTATTACTCATATACATATATCTCTCATACGTGCCTGATGAGTAGTTCGAAACTTGTAGAAGCTCTGCACTGGTTTCTCTGAAATAAAAGATTTGGTGACTCGGATTGCGACCATGTTCTTCACCTATGCTCGACCATGAATGATCTCAGAATGACACCCTCCAGAGATTTCCGTCTATGAAAAAGGAGAATAGAGAGAATAAATGTGATGCGATACAAGATATGTGTAGAGACAAGTAAGGCACCAAGACCATGAACAAAAGAATGGCGTCTTAGAAAAGAGAAGGTACGAATCTCAATGAAGTCGATAGCGAATGAAGAAAACTGAGCCCCGAATGAAGGTAGTGTGTAAGAATGGAAGCAAATGAGAGCCATCGATAATAAAGAGAGTCTCATTGTAACCTCCATTCAAGACTTCAAGAGCCCGCGGCTGCATGACTTCTCTCTTGGCCGTTACTCCAGAAGGCACGATGGAAAACTGGCGGGAATACTATTTCCTTCAAAACCACCGATGACTCCCTACTTTTATTTGATTAATTTTTATATTAAAAGCGATGGACTTTAAGGTTACGAATATTGTTATCTGTTAATATTTAAAAACATTAACAAACTCCAATAACGCACTTCAAAGAGTTAAATTCCATGAATCCAAAAGCAAAGGGTTGGTAAATAATTAAAGTCGACTTGCTCAACATTTAATTTTATTAGAAGCGATTTGGCCAAGGTTACGACTTAGACACATCCATCTTACACCCACTCAAGGCTGGTGATAATTTTTGGTCCTTGTTAACCACGACCTCTTCCTGATGATATTTCCCTTTCCCTTCGAGTGTTGACAATCCTGCAGCCACTTGACAAAAAGACTAGGGTTAGACCATTCTTGACATATACACATGTTTAAATATAAACTCATCACATACATTTTCGCATATAAAGAAAATCATTCACATTTGCAATTACGACCATAGATGAAAAAATCGCCATTAACTCCCAAAAATCGTAAGTAATCGCGTGTTAACTAGTTGGGCGAGTAAATTGCTTAAATATTCGCTGCTGTGTTTTGATCAAAATGTGTAGCAATTTTTTTTCTCAAAAATGCTCTGAAAAACGCAAGTTTTTCAGTAAAATGCAGCCAGAAAGACTTAAAACGTTGTGTTTTATTTTTACCCTAATTTTTTCGCCTTTAAAACGAAAACCGTTTGCATTCCATTCATTTCACGCGACCCAAACAGAGTGAAAACGACGGCCAAGTGAAAACGAGGGCAAAGAAAAAACATGACAGCAGGGAAAAAATCCACACAAGAGAAAATCGATTGACGGCGGCAAAAATAATTTGTGTTTGAAACTTTGAAGTTCGATTTGTGTTTGGCGTTTTTCTTTGTTCTTCGGATCTTTAGGTAAACCCATGTGGCGTGACTATAGTCTAGGCTTGTAAAAATTTATTTCAAGATCTTTTATTTTTTAATAGTGTTAAGTTTAACTATTAAATTTTAATGAAAAAAAATTATAACAAATTTCAATACGTAAATCTTGTTATATTTTATATTGTAATGAAAGTGAATCAAATACGTTTCAAACAAATAATAATGAAACATTTTCGTTTCAAAATTTAAATAATAATAATGAAACAAATTTATAATAATTTTTTTTCATTTATTTTTTTGTTATAAATTTATAATAATTTATAATATTTTATAATTTATATTGTATAAATTTTAATAATATGTTTAAATTTTAGTTCATTTATTTTTTTGTTATAAATTTATAATAATTTATAATATCTTATATTGTATAAATTTATAACATTTATTTTTCTTTATAAATTTATAATAATTTTTAATTTCTTCTATTGTATAACTATAAATTTCTCAAAAGAAAAAACATTATTAAAATTTAAAATTACATCTAAAATATTAATAATGTTTTTAAATTTAAAACATTATTAAAAATTAGATTTACATCTAAAATTTTATTTTTTTATCATAACAATTAAACATTATATTTTTAAATTATTTGAAAATGACTTAAACTTATATAGACTTCAGTTAAAATTTTGATAATGCTCAAGCCTGTGCAGTAATAATCTCCCTCTCTCACCTGCCATGGAAAATTGGAAATAATCATTCTTCTCTACCTTCTTACAGTAATTTGAATATGAATTTGATGATCATTCATGTTTACCTCAAACTTTTAAACATAGTGATTATATTGTGGTTAAGTTTTTAACATACAAACTCACCAAAATGATAAGATTTATCCCTTGTAGAATGATGCTCAAAGCTTTAGAGCTCACACTTGTAGGCAGATTTGTGTTCAATTATCAATTAGTTTCTCTTCAAAATCAACTACTGCATGTTGATTTATTTAACTTCACTTTTTATCTCTTAATGTTTATCTTGTCTCTTTTTTGCTAGGTATCTTATGTTTATCTTGTCTCTCTTTTGCTAGGTATCTTAATGTTTATCTTGTCTCTCTTTTGCTAGGTATTTAACTTTACTTGGCTTCTGCAAGTAAATCAACTCTAATTTTGATTTATATATGATGAAATTAGTAATATGTTCTAAAAATTCAAAAATTCAGTTTATATGTGTGGTTTTTAAGAATATTTTAAAAAATTGTGTATTTTCAAATGTTCGATAAATTTATTGAGTTTTTCCCCTAGTTTTTGCCGAGTCTCGAGTTTTTAAATTTTTTGGGTCTGTCGAGTTATTGCCGAGTCCAAGTTTTTCAACATTGGTTATGACATAATAATTCAATTATACTATCCTCAATTTCACATTCTCATGAAAGCAGTTATTTGCAACAAACATAATGACCATAATTTCATTGCCATAACATGTTTAAGTTAGAGGGGATGTAACACATAGTACATTTATGAGGTTGATGAATAAGGCATCGAAGAAAATTTTGGGTAATCTTGTGATTGTTTACTTGGATGATATTTTTATTTTTAGTAAGACAAAAAGAGCACCTAGAGCATATCAGATTAGTATTATAGAAGTTAAGAGAGAAGTTGCTAATCAATTTGAAGAAATGTAGTTTCATGAAGGAGTTGGTAATCTTGGATTTTGTGATTTCAATTGAAGGATTGAAAATGGATCTAGAGAAAGTGAGAGCAATTGTTGAATGGCTTACACCGATGAATGTGGGGGAGGTAAGCTCTTTTCATGATTTAGCAAGTTTTTTGTACGAAATTCTTCAGAAATTTAAATAATATTTGTGCACCACTAATTGGAACAATGAGGGGAGATAAAAAGGAGTTCAAGTGAACATCAGGAGTAAATAGGAGTTTTGAGTTGCTGAAAAAGAAAGTGACAGAAAACTAGTATTGGCATTGCCAAATTTTGACAAGATATTTTAGGTTGATTGTGATGTAATGGAGAATGCAATTATAGCAGTATTGAGCCAAGAAGGAAGACCCATAACATGTTTCAAAGAGAATTTGAATGATGCAGGGAAAAGATACTCAGTTTATGACTAGGAATTTTATGCCATAATTCAAGCATTGAAGTGGAGACATTACTTGTTGCCAAAGGAGTTTATGTTGTACATTGCTCACGAGGCATTGCGATATTTGAATAATCATTGTAAGCTAAATTAGAGACACATGAGACAGGTTGAGTTTATGCAAGGTTATACTTTTGTATTGAAACATAAGAGTGGAAAGTCAAGCAAGGTTGCTGATGCATTGAGTAGGAGACAAAATTTGCTAATAGAAATGAGAGTAGAGGTAATTGGATTTGAAGAATTAAAGCAATTGTATGAGACTGATCTTGATTTTGTAGAAGCATGGAGAGCATGTAAGGAATCGGCAAGCATGGAGAGACGTAAGTGGTTAGACTATCTAATCCAAATGACATGTTTAAGGGTAATCAATTGTGTATTCAAAGGTGTTAAATGAGAGAAAATTTGATTAAGGAAAAGTATAGTGTCAATTTAGTTAGAACATTTTGAGATAGATAAGACAACTATGTTGGTGAGTGAGAACTATTTTTGGCCACAAATATACAAGGATGTAAGAATTTTTTTTCAAGGTTGTAGGACTTGTCAAGTTGCAAAAGGCAATAGTTAAAATGTTGGTTTGTATCAGCCACTGCTAGTACTAGAGAGACATTCAAAAGACATTTATAATGTCCCCTACTTGGAGTATGCCTGAATTTGCCTTAAGTGACAATTACACAACATAAAATTGTTTTACAAATAGTATTCCATAGTAAATTATATAATAGATATTGAACTTAAGAATAAATGAACTATTAACATTTATGAAATAATGAATAACAACTCAAACTTGAATCCAATCTATAGACTCTTTTCCAATAACCAATCATGGGAGGGATTGGAGAGAAACACATGATAGGGTGCCAAAAAAACTATTCATCACAATTAAGCCCAACTGTGTGCTCATACTCCCCTGGCCCCAAGTGGCAGGAACATCCAACCAAGACAATTCCATCCAACTTAGGGTGGTGTACTTACATTATGAGAACCTATACCGCCTTTCCCTAGCATGTTTCTTTGCATATCCTTGCCTGATTGCTTATTGGGAAACTAATAAATTAAATCAATTATTGTAAGAGCCTTAAATAGATGAGCAATTTCAATTAGTGACTAGGATAAAGAGATTATATCTATATAAACATTACACTCCAACATGATGCATACAAATCACTTGTTTTATTCAGTGGCTGCTGCCTTTCTGAATGCAGATGCTTATTTATTTTCTGATCTTTTTTGATCTGCTTCAGAGACTCTCATAAATATGTGCTAATCCTTCATATATATTTCTGCTTTATATCCCTTCATATATTCCCCACTTATCCACATTCCTTATTTCCTTTTATATCCTCATGTCTCTACAAAGAGATGTATCTCTTTGAAAGGAGATGACCTTTTAATGGATATGACTTTGGTTACCAATGCTGATTGCTGCCTTTAAACTAATCTCTGCTCCTTTTAATTATGATCACTGCATTTAACCTAATCACTACTCCTTTTAATTATGATTGCTGCAATTAAGATAATCGCTACACTTTCTAATTATGACTGCCGCCTTTATATTGGTTTGATTGCTGCCTTCTCACATATCTCAAATGGTGCCTTTTTCTTTAATCGTCGCTGCCTTCATACACATTAATTGCTGCTTATTAATCTTTCATTGTTGCTTCTTAATCCTTCATATCTGCTTATTTAATTGGAATCACTGCTCATTAATAAGACATAGCCAATTTAATACATATTTATATATAGTTGACCAGCATATAGTCGGCCAGCATATAGATATTTAATCTTTCAATGTAAGGCGGCATAAGAAGGAAGTCAGCCAGCATAGTATAAACTTTGTCTTGGGCTCCAAGGATGGGGGTCAGCCCAAATGGTTTATATCTTATTTATTAACCTGTTGTTGGGCGATCGCTGCCCTGAATAATATTTAATTATGCTTAGTTCTTTGCCTTTTTATTAACCACTGCTATTTAATTTATATTTCTTTTTCCTAGGTCGGCCATCTTTATTCCATTGCTGATTGTCTTACTGGGTTGGCCTTTGCAGGGAAATGCTGCCTAGGGTTTGATATTTAGCGCTTCAATTCAAGTAATGAAATGGGTCATTACAACATTAGTGTGGATTTTTAATTAGGGTTGCCAATAACACAAAGAAGATATGGTTCAATATTTGTAGTTGTGGATATATTTTCTAAGATGGCACATTTCATCCCATGTAAGAAAAGCAATGATGTAGTACATGTAGTTGACTTATTTTCAAAGAAGTTGTAAGGTTGCATGGTTTGCGAAAGAGTAATACTGTAGACAAAGACACAAGGTTTGTTGGATATTTTTGGAAGACATTGTGGAAGAAGATGAAGATAGATTTGAAATTCAATTTAGCATACCAACCACAAACAAATAGACAAACTGAGGTTGTGAATAGGAGTCTAGGTAATGTGTTGAGGTGCTTGGTTGGAGAAAGGATAGGTAATTGGGATATGATTCTACCGTAGGAAGAATTCATATACAATAATTTAATTAATAGGAGTATAGGGTAAAACACCATTTATGGTTGCATGTGGTAATAGCCCAAGGAATGTACTAGAGTTGAGGGACATCAATAATAAGGAGAAGAGGAGTTAGAACTAGAAGAATTTGTAGAACACATGTAGGAAGTACATGTAAAAGTATGAATTTATTTGGAGAAAACGAATGACTAGTATAAAGAGACAGTTGATGAAAATATAAGACATAAGGATTTTGTAGTTGGAGATGAAGTAATGATATATCTTAGGAAGGAAAGCTTTCTAGTTGGAACATCAACATATAACAAATTGAAGATGAAGAAGTTTGGTCCTTGTAGAATTGTGAAGAGATTGAATCCATACACTATTCTGGAGCGAGGTTCCAACATAACTCATTTTGGAGAGCCTCCCTTAAGGAGCATCAAAATTAGCTCTATCGTTGGTCCATCCCATGATTTGTATCTATTGGGAGAAGACAACAATAACAAAGGCATAAATGAGAGTAGCAAGCTTCGGGTCTTAGTGTTCCACTCTCTTCTCTTGGGGGTTTTGTACCAAAGGATAGTGGGATGCGAGACGTAGTGGATAGAATATAGTTGTTTCCTCTTATATGGAAAGATTGGTATAGTGGGTGCTAGGTGGTTAAGGTCACATGGCTTCCCTCAGTTAGGTGGGCATGGTGGGTGTGGATAGATTTTTCATTATTAACATTGCTTGTTGTTTGAATTGGCAATTGGTTGGGACGAAGAAGCATGTGGTTGACTTGGCAATTGGTTGGGATTGGTTGATGAATCAACTTTGGATGGATGATTGCTTAGAGCTCGTAGTGTTTCAGCACTGGTTTTCCAACATCAACTCATAGTTTTGATGGTGAGGTACACCCAAACCTTGGCTCCACTTTTCGTATTGGTACTTGGTGCAAGCATAGCCTAACCTTGTGCCCCTATCAATGCTATGCATGGAGGTCATGGGCCCTCTATCCACTAGTGGTGATCCACATGATTTGTGATCTCCTATTGTTGTCTCTCCATTATCATAGGGACGGGTGCTTGATGAACATGGCATTTCAAGGCATGGCTCTTTTAATCTCCCTACCTGTGGGCTAGGCCTATCAACCTAGAAGATACGTTGGACTAGGTGCTACTATTGCTTCTACCTGATACCAAAATGAAAGGAATGCTTAGATGTTCATGCCACTCATGCCTTTGCTTGAGTAACAAAATCAATTAGTTCTGTATCAATTGAATTATTGAAACAACTGTTATCCCTTGATCTTGGGTCAACCAACTCCCTAAAGGGAAGAGGTGCAAAAGCAAGTGTAGATTGAGGTGGTAGTGAAGTTGCTACTGGGTTGAATCTCGTAGATAATATAGCCCACACCAATGGTTAGAAACTCAGTACATGCATAAACAATCTACAATGATGTTGGGGTGAGAGGGGGATAAGATTCATTCCCACAGCTATAATTCCCCCCCCGCCCCCCCTCCCCCCCCCTAGGAAAAATCATCATTCCAAAAAAATCAGATTGAGGATCACTAGTAAAGCCACCCTCAATCTGTTGGGAAAGTGATACCTAAGGCTAGTCAAAAAAATGCCTTGGGAAAACACTTGAACAAGAACTAATGAATGGGATGGAGGTACCAAGGGATGAGGTCACACCAATTAGAATGATTGGGAGGGCATTGGGGTGAGGGAACATGCTGGTATGCACATCACATGCACATTGGGAGGCTCAACAATCTACACCCACGAAAAATCATAACCACTCATGGAAGAGGTGGAAATGGTACTTGACGAGGGCATAGTAAATGTGAGTTTGGTCAGTCGATAGCGTGATAAGGCCAATAACCCTCCAAACTAAGTTCATTGTATATTGCTCTACTCTTTGGTTCAAGTGGGCTAACTCGACCTAAGGACTTTGAATCGAGATTTGATTATTGATTGCTATAGTGTGTTGGATGTAATACCTGATATAGCTACAAGTGTGGTTGGAGCAGAGCTAGTAAACAAAATGCATGGTGGGAACAAGAGCAACAATCGAGACAGAGAAGCACACAACTAGACTTTTAGATCAAATCAGGATGGGTCAGTGAACTAGGAATGGACAAATGGGTTCAAAATCTCCAGTTGTAGGTTGTACAGTTGCTAAGGTGTATGTGATACAGACTATATAGTGTGGAAGTGCTAGCGTTTCCTCATTTTGGATGGTCCAATAGCTCCCAACTGTCAATGTGCCTTAGAACAATAGGTTTACAATTTTCTATTCCGCTTCATGGATATCAGAGGGATATGTAGCAGTTGGTTAGAACAATAGATGCACTTTATAATGGATGTGAAGTGGACTTACTAGAAGGTGTAAGCTTATTACCAATGTTTAACATTGTAGATCTATATTAATATTATGAAGGCGA